>VZRE01005292.1:86559-115470 GCA_013396775.1 Cephalopterus ornatus | reverse complement strand
CTTTTAGGCCTGATTCTTGTTTCAGACTGTGTACTAGGAGGATTACGATGGCAGAACAGATTAGAGCAGAAAAAGGGGATAACTTCAGGCTGGTGGAAAAGAGAAGGAAAACAGGAAGCAATGCCATAGGGTTAAAAAGACTGAAAGACTGTGTTGGGAAGGCAGGAGTCTCTTTTCTGAATCTACAGTTGGCTTTCTCCCCAGTTAAAACAAATGAATCAGAGTCTCTCCCTTTGCCCTTTTTGATATAGGATTCACCCTCCACTTGTATTTACACTGAAAAATCAAAAAGAAGCTGGGAGGCATGGAAGTGGGGGTAGGGGAAGGAATCTGTCTTCTGTCTCCCACGTAACACTTCACCCCTACTGCAGCACAAATAAATTCTAAGGAAGTTTCAGTGAAGAACAGACTTATCAGTTGTTCCATGCAGTGCAATAAAAAAAAAAAAAAAAGGAAAAAAGCATAAAACTACAGTTGGCAAAGAACAGATTGCTGATTGACACATCAGGGTGAACAGAATCTCTGCTCAGAAAGGGCAAGAGTTAGACTGAATGAGGAGCACCACCATCTTCTGCTTCCAAGATCAAGTGATCTTTCATAAACACTGTACCTATACCAAAGATGAGAGACACAGCCTTAGGCTGCAACAGACAGGCATCTTCCCCCAGAACAGGAGCACAGTAACCCCATCTGTGGTATTAAATGGGAAATCTACTGTTACCTCTCACTGTCCTGTTCCCATGTTTGCAACAGATGTACAAATCAGAGCACTGAGGTGAAACTACCTGGGTCTTCTAGACAGTAATATTTACAGATGACCAAAAAGCTCGGGGGGGAAAAACCCTCAAGAGGTTTGAACACAATTAAAACATCATCCACTCGGGTCCTTGCACGCACTCATTGCCACTGTTTCTCTCAGAGCCTCCATTCAACCTCCAAGCTCCTGCTCTCTGGACCTAGGGCTTCTGGAACCATTCGGTGTGCCTTTTGTCAAGAACAAAACATACTGTTCTTAAAGTTCATGAAGCACCTTCTCCCCAGCTCTGTAAGGAAGTTTCGCCTACTGCTTTAATCCAATCCCCTCAAAACAAAAAACAAAAAAAAACAAAAAAAAACAAAAAANNAAAAAAAAAAAAAAAAAGAAAAAATCCAACACACACACATCCCCGCATTCCCCTTCCCCCAAAGGCAAAAAGAGCTGCTTTACTGGTTCACCTAAATCCTAAGGTGGAACACACAGAGATTATCTGCCTGTGCTCAGAAACATGCCGGAATTGTGTCTAGACGTGCAAACTTGGCTTACAGGATTGAGATGGACAGGGAGCTCTACCACTTGATTGCTACAAGTTTTAGCCTGAAGCTAAAGCATTATATTTGCATTACATATGCCTCAGGAGTTCATAAGTAGCAATGCATTTTATTTTACTTTTTGCCTTAAGTTAAGTGAATTGAATCTCAAAGCAGTGAAACACTACCCACTTAATACAAGAATATATTGTGCTTATCTGACAAAATACTCCCATGGTCTTTCAGAAAGTGAAAGTAGACAGAGGAACCACTACTGTGTTCTCTTCAGCAAGTAAGAGCAACTTGATTGGTAGAAAATATCCTCACATTACTTTTTAATTTCTATTTAAGAGATTTTTATCTGGGCTTTTCCCCATAGCAAGCCTTCACTAAGCACTGTTAAGTGCTCTGAATGACATTTATAAAGCAAGGCTGGCCAGGAGACAAGAACCCAATTTTCTGACTAAGAAGCACTCAGACATTTGTCTTCCTTCTACATTAGAAAGGAAGAAATGCTTTTCAGAGCATAAATAAAATGCAGCAAAGCACTTATCCAGGAGAATCGAGTTCAAGTACCTATCCCAAATCAAGTCAACTTCAGTGTTAGCATCCCATATGGATGGCAAATGCTCCACATATTGAGCTACTCAGAATTCTCTGAAGGTCAAGAAAAGCTCCACTGAAGCTAATAAATCACTGAAACAGGCCACGAGTATATTCTTCGAGAAACTCTTCCAAGAGGCAGACGTTGTTCAGTAAGGGCCAAGAGGTAAGGCACACACAAAGCGCTTCCTAAACACAATCCACCCCGGTTCACAGTGTTCAAAGAGCAGTATGACGTTCAGTTCTGAAGGTTATCAAATTTGAGCTCTGGAAAACATGAATCAATTCTGAATCCAGAAGTGATGCAAAAGAAACCACTGCCCAGTTTGCACTATAGGATAATCAGGATCAGAGTGCCTGAAGAAACTGCAATAATGTCAAGACTGTAGTCACAGCTACAGCTACCCACTACGACAATCCAAAGTTCACCACTACAGCATACATCCAAAAACAAACCCTCTTTTTGGGATTTGTGAGACTTTAAAATCTTGGTATCTCTCTACTGCACAGGCATAGTAACAATAGTAGGAAAAAAGCCACTGCACTTTCCCAGCATCACTGCAAAATCTAGATTCCTGTTCCTCAGAAAGGACAGAATACATCCTTCCTTCCTCCTCTTTAGTTTTCAATCATCATTAATTACTGAACAGCTGCAGATTTCACTCGTCCTATAACAGCCTTTATATTTTACCAAGCTCCTCCAATTCACACTGCAGTAAAATAACATATTCAGTACAAAGAAAACAGGTAGAATAACAAACAATCAGGAAAATCGCACATAATTAGGAAAGCAAGGAAAAGTAGCAAACTTAGAGAAGCATCCAATGGTTAGTAAGGAATAAGTGGCTTTCAGGGTGCTGTCAATATTTTGCAATTCATGGTGTTTCCTATGATCACAGAATATTTAGGTACCTCTGAATTCCTAAAAGACAGTAGCACATGGACTAGGCATGTTTACCACAACTTTGTGAGTTCATGTCTCTTTCACAGAATCAGAGGACAGTTGAGGTTGGAAGGCACCTCTGGAAATGACCCTGTCCAATGCCCCTGCTCAAGTAGGGACACCTCAAGCCAGGTGCCCAGGACCATGTCCAGGTGGCTTTTGAGCATCTATAGGCCCTTTTAGACTTGTATCCAGGTAGTACAAACATTGACAGTACTTATATTCTCGGTTCTTTTGTAAATATTCTCTGTATATATTGTTACTTACAATTTGTCACGACAAAAAAAGCCATGCAATTAAAGGACATACAGGTTCTTCTCTAAACTGTCTCCAGTATTCAGAAATTACAGAACTTAAAGCAACTGCTTGCTGTCTTTGATTTCAGGCAATTGCAAAAGATCCTTCTTTTGGAATACAGAAGGCAGACAGGGGACCCATTTTTCTGTAAGGATTTCCAGTAACACCAAATTTTCTGCTTTCCACCACTTATGACTATAGTTCAATTTATCACCAAGGTGGAAGGACTCCAAAAGTGGGTATTTTGTGTTTGCATCAAGAATAGTAATGTCATCCTCTTCCCTGGATGCACATTTTACTCCTATACATGCCAGCTTTTTTTTTAAGCAGTGTATTCACATCCTTACCTATTTGTTCTAAATGATTCCCCCCAACAAAAAACAAGATTACTAAAAATGAAATAAAGCAACTTCCATATAGAAAAAGTTGTATTTACAGTTTTATTTATCAGAGTTAAAGAGCAAACAATTTTAACACTGTTGTTGAAAAGTGTTTTTACCCAAAGTTGCCAAGATCTAATAAGTTATTGAACAGAAATACCAGGTGTAAGGCAGTAATCCTGACCAGCCATTAGAGATCACCCTATCCCAAAGAGCAGAGCTGATAAAGGCGGTAAAAAATTTGGACTGATTGACTCAATTTCCAGAAATTAGACAGAGATGACAAAAATAGGGCTCCACTCTTGAATATATCTTTAACATCTGTGGATGAAGGAATTTCTAGAGCACACAAAATGTAAAGACAATTCCTGTTTTCAAGGGAACATTCAGTGCTTTGAATCCAAGAATGCTATGTCCATACACAGTGGTCAGTACATGACTATGGCAACACACAGATGGTAAAGATCAAAAATAGGATTAGAACTTTTTCCATTCCACGTCATCAGGAGGATTTACTTCTACCTTCCTTTTACCGACATCAGACCAGTTGGTGCTGAGAACTGTGCCGCCAGACTCCATCTGCAACACGAGAGAAAGCTTGTTTAGTTTGCTAGAGAACTCTAGTAATAAAAAAGCCACATTTCACAGTAAGCTTCACAGAGTCGTGATTACACAGGAATTCTGTACCCATACAGAATGAAGTTTGAAGTTTGACAAAGCCATCGTTCTGTCATCTTCAGCTCAACAGTACTGTTATCAGTACTGGACACAGTGAGATGCTACTTGGTTAACAAGCAGCTTTTGAAGGGTCAGTCATGTTCTTGCCTGTGATGACTACAAATTAAAGTAGATACAAGCCATCAAGAGGAATTTGATCCTTTCAAGCTCTATACAAGCCAAACCCTCTGTTTCTTTTGATAACACTGATTGAAATGAAAAGACTAGTGACAAAGCACAACCTTGGATTTAGTCACATTCATTAGTGTACAACACTGTAGCTTTCAATGAGAGTTGTTGTACCAGTATCTCCAACAGAACCACAGCCATTCATTACAGGCCCAACATTTAGGTAGGAGAGGCTTCCCAACTGATGCAAAGTTTAGTAAACTGTGCCAGTGTGCAGAAGTCACACATTTCTTCAGAGAAACAGAATGAAGACTTACAAATGATTTGTTCATGGCACGTTTCACTTCATCTGTACCATCTGAATAGATCTGCTGAAAGAGTTTATTTAATGCAGCATCTCCTTCTAACTTCTCATTCTTCTCCTCTTCTTTGATTTCAACTACCAGTTTGTCCCAGTTCCTTGTATAGTGAGAGGATGACGGATATAAGTGCTGGGTGTCTGAAAACAGAAGTGTTAGTTAACTAAACATTTTCTCACGACTTTTAGAGCGGCAGAGAACACAGACACATATGTAGCTGATGAATCAGAGATGATAATGGAACATGAAAATGCAAATGGATTCCTCCTAAGTGATATAAGCGTTGCAGTAACAAAAATAAAGGAAACTAAGAAGTGCAAAAGTTTATTTTTAAGTAAATAGAGTTACATAACTTAGTTACCTAACATGAAAAAATGCTGGACAACAGCAACACAGATAATTAAAGTTAAAATGAGGTTGACAGAAAAACCCAAACAGCAGCCCAGAACCATAGGAAAAGTTGAGCTAAATTTCAAAAAGTATCTGAAATCAATAAATCAGGAAATTCAAATTCTCCCAAAGACACATTGTTAATCGGTCTTGAAAAACTCCAAAGTATTAGTTTCCATGAGAAATGCAATACTTAATTAAATAATACTTATTAGAGCAACATAACAATACACAGAACTGCAAAACAGTGACCAAAACAGATGGCCAAAGAGACAAGCCCAGAGGAATTAATGACAAGCACATATCCTTAACAATCCATTCAATTAATGAAGGTTATGACTAAATTTAATACCTATATTTCACTAGTGGCCTGCAGACTTTTTCTGTCAATTTTTGGCAGTGAAAATAAGAATGTTAGGCTTTTCATTGCAGATATGAAGCTGTGATTTTATTGACGATACTTAACACAGAATTATTAATAACTGCAAGAAACTCAATGCAAATAAACCCTATAATACTTAATAGTTCAGAGAACAAACCTGGTGTAAATTGTTTTAACTTAGGAGAATCTCCCTGACCCTCCAGCTTCTCCCATCTTACAGCCTCTGGCTTCTTCATTTTTATCTCAACCTACAAAATGCAAGACAAAGAACAAAGTAATCCAGATGGCAAACAGTTCTGCCACATAGCTCCAAAGTAGTTGGATCCTGCAGCTGTAAAAAAATTAATACATTTGGTTTTAGAAAAACAGCTTCTAACATGAAGCCTGTATTGTAGCAAAATTTACCTACCTTACAAGATGAAGTTACTTGAGCTCAAGTCATGCATTAACCAAGCTCTTATGTGGCCGCACAGCTCTTGTGCCCTTTTGCTTAGGACCAGTTAACTTTCTTTTGTTTACTATTCGCTTGATTCTTTTTGTAAACTATGGCATCCCAAAAGTAATGATCAATCCCAAGTCTCTACGCTGCCAGGCACCAAGGTGATATTATCTTTCAAGCATCCCTTTCTTGCCAGTCAACTCTTAACAATTAAACAGCGGTTTTGAAAGACTACAAAATCCAACTTTATCTAAGTTTACATCTCATTTACCAAAACATTTCATGTTTGATGCGTAGTACACAAACCAGAGAAACACCCTGAGACTATGCAGATCTTCCCACTGGAGAAATTCAGAAGCTGTATTCATTTGGTTCAATGAACAAACACAGCTATGAAGAAAACTGTCTAGTATTCATTGACAAAACTGGCAATTAAAAATGGATATGGTTGCAATTACCATAGGAGAAACAAAATTATTCACAACTACATATAATCCCTTTTAGACAGTCATACTGAAATGTTTCTTTGTAATTAACCTTCTCCTTTGGTTACAGGGTTACAAAGTTGCAAAACAATGTCTGCAAAACAAGGACTGTCTAATGTCACTCCAATTCATTTAAGGAAATGTCACAAAGTTCATGTGATGCTATTAATTAACTGAAATTGCTTGCTAAACTTCAGTGGTTCCTTATTTGTGAATAGCTCAGCAGAGGCAAGTTCTTAGTTCTACCCAAAGCCACTGCAACCTGGGGATCCCTGCAGACCCAGGAACAAAGGCACCACTGTAAGAGCTAAGCTCAGATTCAAACAGCAAGCTCCTTGCACAGCATCGTGCTGATCTGAAATTTTAACCTTATTTAATCCATTCTTCGAATCAGTCATTGGTAAGCCATAATGAAATGAGCTCACTGAAGTTTCAAGGCTTCCATATTTGCAACCATGCTGCATTTTAAGAATTGGAATTTTCATTTATGATTGTTTCTTTTTTTCCCCCCCTAGGGAAGCTACTGTTTCTCTAGACAAGTTTAAATACTTAACTTCTACAACTAACTTGTACTGAGAACAACAAAATTTTAAGACATGAGGTATGGAATGTCCTTCAAGGCAGGGGAGGGTTTCAGTAAGTCTGTAAGTCCAACATCCCCATATGTTTGACTTCCCACGCCCTGAATCCACTGGATTTTCAACGTTCTTAGCCACTTCACAAGTCACAAATTAAGCATCAGAGTATCCACTTTTAAAATAAAGTTGCAGAACCAAAAATAATCAAATAAAATTAAGATACTGTGTTAGGTCTAGATGCCCAACTCACTGTCCCTAAAGAAGGTCTGTATTCCAGAGTTTAATATCACAATATGTAAGGATGCAAAGATTTCTGTTAAACTGTGCAGAAGAAGCACTCAAACTGTGCCAATAATTATTCTTCAATAAAACAAAAGAACTCAGCAAATCTGTCTCCACTGGACTTTTTTAAAACCACTTTGGAAATTACAACCGAAAAGTTTAATTTTTAGCACCTACACTCATAAATTTAATGCTCTGCGATTAGCTTAAGAAAGCAAAAATATATTTGTATATCTACATATAAGACAATCAAGTAGTTCCACAAGTGGCAGCAGTAGCAGGGCTTCTTCCCCCAATAGATTTGGATCTCATGAGTCAAACATTTACGTTAATTAGCTACTTACAAAGGCACTAATTAGTTACAAGTGAAAAGTGAGTATTAATTTAAAACAACTTGTCTCTCCTCTGCTTATGTAAACTCTTCTCTACCTGAGAAAACCCTATTATCACTTGGGTTGTGCATTTAAGTTGAGGAGGCTCTAATTTTAAGATTCTATACTCTGATTATTAATTAGCGCATCCCTCGCTATGTTTAAAAAAAAGCAAATGCTTGATACTGAAACTGCTCAGTCCTATACCTCTTCAATTTCTCTGTTTCTTCTTGCACTATCTTCTCCTGCCCTTACTGAAAGATACCAGTGGAAAGCCTGAAGAGTATCTCAAGTACAGACTATTTCATCCACACCAAAAATGACCTCTAATGCAACATAATGTTTGATGTGAGCTACTAACCATGGATTTTTTTCTAGTCAAAATACAATACTCCTCAAAGAGCCCTTATAAAGACCTTTGGCTAGTCCCCAGAGTACTGTGTGCATGCATAAAAAAAAGGAAAATAAGCAAGAACTTTACTTTTGCTGCTGCAGTAATCCTCCTTCTCCCTTTTTAATCTGCTAGCTCTTCCACTTCCCTCTGTGAAACTGTTCCTAAGACAGTACCACAGGACAAACATCCCTAAAGAAAAGCAAACGATACAAACTAATTCCCAGTGTAAGATGCAGATTTCTTAAATCTAAACCATTTCAACCCTACCAAGTTACAAGTATAGACAGCTGAAGAACTGAGACAGAATGTATTTCTGACATGATTAAACTTCTACCCCATCTATTCCATCCACTTCAATTGAAGTTACTCATTAGGCGAAGTGGCAGGCAGGAGCAAAACTAGGGAAATCATTAACTTCATACCATTATACAACCACATTTTCCAAAAATATAAAGCTATGAAATTCTGCTTCTGAAGGCATATATTTCTTCAACTTGAGAGCTTTATTTGATCCAAGGAGGAAAAACTTTGCGAGTCCCAATTATGTGCACAAATGGCAATAAATACATTTTAATGAATGTTTTAAAACAGATACTGATAGCTATCACACAGAAAAGTAACACATCAGTACGGACATTTGTGTCATATCTAGCACACAAGTGCTGTTGGCTTTTTCTCCCCTTTCAAAAAAATTCACTTGGGCAAGAGAAATACATCAACACTTTGCCAACTACTTTGATTTAACATTTATATTTCATAAAACGTATGCCTGTGTGCCTCGTGCCAACTTTAGAATAAAATACAGAAAAATTTAACTGCAAATTAAATGCTTTGCATGCCATTTAAGGACAAGCCTAATTCCTCAACTTCTCCTTGTAGCTCATGTAGTGCAGCCACCTGACCATCCTGGTAGCCCTCCCCTAGGACTTGCTCCACTGCACCAGTGCCTTTCTTGCACTGGGAAGCCTAAAACTGGACACAGTACTCCAGGTCTGTAAAAACTTCCAATGGAGATATAATAAACTTTCTCTTTTAATTTTTAAGTCCTTTGTATTTGGGGTTCAAAGCGAGCAAAGCAAAGAGGAAAAGAAACATGGAATTTTGAGAGTAATTCATGCACTACTTGTTTGAAATACTATCTTGAGAGAAATCTACCCCTGTGAGAAGAGGGTCAAGTGGGGGATCTATTGTCTAGAAGAAATTCCACTCACAGTGAAGGGACACCGGTAAATTTCTACTCATAGAGTTTTCTAGTCATAAAAGTATTCAATTTTTTAAAGCCTGTCAGAGATTTAGATACAGCTGTTTGCAGCTTAATCCAAGTGCTAGTTATCAGAAAAGATGCCACAGAGTTATTCTGAAAAGCTATTGTTGAACCATTTCATTGATTGTATAAAACAACAAAAACCCCTTACTTAACATGATTGGCATAAAAGAGCATTTAATACAGTTTTAAGAAATAATTTCTCCATTTATCTTTTGCTAAAGATCAACACAACACTAGTTAGCCAACACTAATTTTCTAGGTTCCTGTTAAAAAGTTTAAACCTCCAATGAACTAGATTTCACTTGAACTTAAATTCTGGGACAGACATTGTCAGTTTAACTGAAATACATTAAAAGGGAAAGAATTTTTATCTTCCTCCCTAAAAGGAGATTCTGGTGTACACTGATAAGCTGCAAGATTTTTTTTCTAATTTCTACTTTTTTTTTATATTTTACAGTCCATGCAAAGGCAAAGTTCATTTACCACTGACAAATTTCTGTCAAGCTCTGATCAGATGGATGAAGGAAATCGGAACTGGCAAAGCTTAAGCAGCAGTTCAGCCATTGATTTTGAGTTGCACCAAAAATACCCTTTTCAATTCTGATGTTCTGCTATATCAAACACATGAAAACAAGAGTTTAGGGTTTCTAATCAACTACTTCATTATTTACTGAACTATTGACTGCCTTGGCCAAGTTGTAAATTTTAAGTGTTTCAAGTTGTCCTTTTTTATGGTCACCTCATGAATTTTGTAGGACAAAACAGCACAGTCTTCTAAAAATGTATGACCTATTCAAACTTACCTCTAAGAGCACATGCACTTACAGTTTTGGTCTCCTAGCTATCCAAAAACCTTTTACATATCGCTTATAGTCTTAATTCCAAGACCTTTGGTTCGTAACTTGAAACAAAACATATTAAGATGAAATTAACTCTACAGTGTTATCACACATAAATGATAATTAAGAAATTGAATCTATAGGGAGTATACTGAAACAGAGGGCATTTACCACATGCCCTTCAGTCTCTTTGCCAGGTATGTACTATAGAGAGCTGAGGCAAACAGGTTCAAGTCTCCTCCTACTGATATTATATTGCTGACACTTATTAAATTTCTGAAGTTTAGAGAAGGAGCTAGCAATACAGATCATTTAGGTATTCTAAAGCCATATGTCACTGCATCCTTAATGTAAACCATTACTATCCCAGTAGTTCTTAAATCCATCTTTTCTCAAGACAGACAAAACCCCTTATGCAGAGTTTTCTTTTATGCATTTAAATAAAGCATGGGCACTGACTTCTGTGCTTTTTTAGAATATAGTTCTCAGATTATTAGGAAGTTTAAATCTGCCTCACATCCATCTGAATTCATACATAAGGAAAAAAAATCAAAGTTATTTTGAGCCAAGTAAATATCATACCAATCATTGGGGAGGTTTTTTTACGGTCTATCCAGAAAACTGCTCCAACTACACCTGCCTAAAAGATGCAAGACACTTCAGAAAAGTATCTAACTCATATTAACTATTAGTTTACAATTTATAGAAAATGTGCAAGAATGGGAGATATCAATCTGCATGAAAGCCTCACAGAGATAACAAGTGCACAAGAGCAGCGATGTATGCATTCAAGTGCCTGCAAGCAATTTAATGAAAATATCCAAAACAAGAAACTATCTCTTAAAGATTGGACTGCAACAGTAAGAACCAACTTCAGTTACAATAAATCTGTTCCTCTGCTTATCTATTTGTGTACACCGGCCTCTGAACAGAGACTCTGATGACAGTCCAGGAGCATGTGAAATAGTTCCACTCTTTGCCTTTTCCTTTACATTCAGTAACAAGCATCAGTTCCAGCTAGCTTCACAGGGTATTTCAGAGTTTGCAAAACAAAATATTGGTTCGAGTTAAAAAACAACATTCCACTGATGCACACCACCATATTCTTGGCATGAAGTTGCTGAGAGTGTGCTTCCAGCTCAGACATCTCTATTAAGCAACAAATGTCAACTGTAAAAGAGGCTGAGGATTTCTAACACCTCCTCTGTTTGCAGCACAACTTTGATCTCTAATTAAAGGACAGTTCTAGGGTAAAGCAATCCCTTTTACCACTATTTCAAATGGCTCTAAATTGCTGCAAGTCATTGCCTGCACAAAGCCCAAACCACTAAAAACTAAGAACTCACACTAATTGACCCCAGACTACTTGTAGGTGGGGAGAAAAAGAGAAAGCTCTAGCTCAAGTTTCCTTCAACCTCATAAACACGTGGTAAAAGTACATACTCATCCTCACTCTCCTCTTTAGGTCTAAGGAGAAGAAAACCTCAGGCACCACTTAAAACACATCAGAAGACTTGGGGAAACTGTTCATATTACACAAGTTTTCAAGAGAACATTGCAGAGTATTCCCCTGGAATCCCAAATACATGGACTGATAGACTGAGCAGAAGAGGGAAAAGAAAGTGAACCATTTCATAACCTTAGAAACCCTTACACTGTTTGTGCATTTCCACTTTCCTGTCACATTTTCTGGACAGATACAGATCAGGTAGTTTTGTCTTAAACATATCAGTCACTCATTTAAAGTTTTTATGCCTTTTTTCCTTTTAGGAAGGAAGAATGATGACAGTACATACACTTAGCTACAGGATAACTGCACACAGACAACTTCCAAAGAGCAAACTTGGTCCAGCCTTTACATTTTGGCTCCCTCTCCTGGAAAGAGGTAAAAAACCAAGTAGCATCACTAAAGGTACCTTCTTCCTGTTAAATGCTGAATGCAACGAGCAGTTTTCAGCATGGCAGTTTTTCTCCCACATCAACCAACACCAGAACACAACTGAGGGTGACCACCAAAACACACAAAATCCTGCCTATGGTGTACAAAACCATGCTCCATACAAACATGAGGTCAGCTTCCATTTTTAAGACACAAATTTCAAATTGATATGCTGCTTTTTGGAGGAGCTGTTATTTTTTGCTTGATCAAATTACTACAGTCAGACACCTCCGACAGATAAGGAGTACAATCAATAACATCAATCGATTTAGTTATGATCTATCTACTGTGCTGTTCATGTACAATGTGCTATATAGATATAGCAATACTCTCAAGAAAATGGCTCAACACAGTAGTATTCAGCATTTTCTCACACAAACATTAACTTGAGGCTTTAGATCATCAGAATTATATGCTGAACAACACCAGGTAATTCTAAGTAACTTGCAAACTAAATGTGAGTAGGAGCCATAATCATCTCAAAGCTGAACTTCGAGGCAGTGTTATCTACTGAACAGCAGATAAACTTTTCAATTAGGTAAAATAAAAATGGCCTCAAGCATGGCAGTAACACATACAGTCACTATTAAAGGCAGCTTGTATCATCTCTAAGACTGTTGACAACTGGAGAATATACAACACTAGAGAATGCATGAAGAAAGAGATTTAAGACTTTTTTCTCCAAAGTGGACTTCGCCCACATATTACGCTGTTCTTGAGTTGGCGTCAAGTATTTTTCCTCTTCTAGCTCACAGCTTGAAGTCAAAGTCTGCAGATGATAAACACTAATTTACTTCTGCTCAAACAGAAACCATTCAAACAGCTCAAAACATCTATTTATGCTACCTCTGTACCACTTGCTAGTTCTGTTCCTTTCCAAACAGACTTCGTATCTCAAAGCTAGACACAGCATAGATTGATTGAAAGGTATAATTTTAATTTCATTGATGGAACAGAAACAATTCTTATGCAATCAACTGCATTTTTCACCACTGTCAATGCTCCCTGAAAGAACCAATCCCAGAGTCTGCAAGTTCTCTCTGCTCTTTGCAGTTACTTTAGAATTTCTAGTTCTGCAAGTACAGTTCAGGCTATCTTCTCTTCCTGAATTTACATCTTTACCTTTATGCCTTTGCATTGTCAACTGATGATCAATTTCAAGCAGTATCAAGAAAGCCCTCTATTGCTTCTCTTAGTGCCAAAATACATAGGACTGTTCTATCTGCCACTTCTGTTGTTTCATCCTTTATCCATTAAATTTATTAGTTTCATGAAGTTCATGGGAAACCCAAACTACCTACCACATAACCTGCTCGTACATTCCAGTCCGTTTCCTCATGTATTTCCCTGATATAATTGAAAAAGAAAGGCCAGACTCTTTGTTGCCCAGGGAAGACTATACAGTGCTAATGGCAACACGGCTCACACATTCAAAGCAGCAGCACAAAATAAAGCAGTGTGAAGAAATGCAGTTATTCTTATCTGAAATTATTAAGCCACAGAAATAGATCTGTTTCTATCCCACGAAAACTCAATGTCTTTAGTAGCGTGTAGTAAAAAGTTCATATAATTGCGAAGATGATGAGATTACATCTCTCTTAAGTCCTTACGAAAGGACTTCATGAAAATACTAAAAAAATAATTTGTGAAGGGTTTGAGATGTTCTAATCAATAAGATAGTTTATTCAAATAACTGTGCATTTCCCATACTGCTTATAAGAACAAATTACATACACAAAACCTAAGAAAAGAAATCTGAATTTCTAGCATCTGAACACCAAGGCTGCACCATTCCTAAAGTGCTTAATATTTTTCAAAGTAAAATATTCTAAACCTGTAAAGAAGTCTTTGCTTAACATAGACCTGCTTTTAATTTTTTTTTCTTCAGCAAGACTCCATCTGGTGGTCAGAAAAGGAACCAGCTGGGGCACCATTTAAACTGTATTCCTTCACTGTACCTTCACAGATGGCCTTATACTACTCTTTCCTGCAAAAATAAGAACATGCTGAAGCACTGACTTCTGTAGTTAGATCACCCTCTGTGTTCGCTCTTATCCCATTTAGTCTCAAAAATATTATCTCACAAATATTTAGGAACATTTGAAAAGTAAATGCAAAATATTTACAGTTCAGACACTGCCTGAACATAACTAAAGCTTTCAGCCTACTTTTGGAACATCTTGGGACTACTAGAGGTTATTTCAGAGATAAACCCGGGCTAGAGATGGCAGTGTAGAAAAACAAAGTGAATTTCACAGTGCTCAACAGCATATAGATGCTTCTTAAGAAAGTAACAGTAAACTTCAAGACAAAAGGAAAAGTGTAACACAAGCTGGGTAAGAACATAAAGCAAACAGGACCTCACAGCTACAACTTTTCTGACAACGTCCATGCTCCACTCAAATTTATATAAATACTAATGGACTGGCAGATTTTCTACATACTTTGAGCACTTCACTTACTCCCCACAGCGTAAGAGCTCATGTGGTTCAATCGCACAACCTGCCCCACCTTCCTTGGTGCAAGGAGTGGAAAAACAAGACCAACTTTCTATGATAATCCTCTCATGTCATCTTGAAGTCCCTCTTCCTTGAAATGATGCAAGAACTACTATAGGTACCTTTCTGAGAAGTGAACAGGTGAAATGGAACATGAGTACACAAGAGAATTTCCATAAGCTCTGCAGAACCACTATTGAAATACAGGGGAAGAATCAACACCACATTCCAGTGCCAGGGATTGAGGCTTGGGTCAGTGGATAAAGCACATGTCTGCCTATCCATTATGCCAACAATAAATGCTATGCTAGACCACTGTGTTTCTGATTTTTCTATACTGGTAATACAGAACAAACAGGATGCTGAGACAGAAGCATTCTCTCATACCATGCAAGTTTCAAGTGTCTCCAAGCATGTACTATTTGCAGGAACAGTATGGAATGCACTTTCTTGAAAAGCCATGAGCAGTTAATCCCATGGTTAACCTTTACCAGCAAGAAGTCATAAAAGGGTAAAGAACTATTTCAACTCTGAAATTTTCCAAGTCTGACTTTTATTTCTTGGGCACAAAAAGATAACAATGGTTCATAAGGCAATACTGTCTCCTAAAAGTTTTGCAAAAAGGCATTCATACTTTCCTAATACACATCTATTTTAATTGTGAAGATCACAGTCTTCTTTCTACAGTAACAAGTGAAAGAATCCTCAGCATAACTCCATTTGCACTTCAATAAGCACCATCACAGTACTATTTCTGACATTTGCACAAGTTTAGAAAGCCTCTCACTACCTGAAAGGCACCTTGAAGAAAGAAAAAGCATTCCTATATGAAAAGCAAGATATTATGACTATTGCAGAGAGATGGAGCAGAAATGATTTCAAAATCAGAACAGTCAAAGAAACAATTTACACTTTAAGAAGTTTACCTTTGTTGAAAGCACTTTAAATGTACTTTGCTCTGGCACTATAGAATGAAGAAGATCAAGCTTTAAGTTGAAGCTGTCACCTGATGGAAGTCTCACTGATGCATTCACCTGTTAAAAAGTTTAAAACACATCTCAGGTCATCTTTGGCAGCAGCTCCATTTTCAAGTAAAGGACTGTCATTTGGCACCAAGATTATCAGCAAGTGATTAAATTAATATAATTTCAGGTGATGCCATCACATTACTGCATTACTGGACACATTTCTAAAATACAGTAGAAGATGAACTGGAAATTTCACTTCTTGCCACAAGTACTCAAAACCCCAGTTACCTTGTCAGTTAGATCTGCGCTTTTTAGGGAAAGAATTATACAGCAAATGAATTATCAATATGTTAACAGTGGAATGTGAAAACTATCTGCAACTTCTAATACACAAAAACTACATGGCAAGTGCTCACACAATTTTAACAACCTAAAGCAGATAATAACAACCAACTATTTCTAGCAGTTCATGAAGTATCAACTTAGTTGAGAATAAGAACCTAACTCTTCAGGTTTAATTTAGCTGAGACTATTGAACTTGATTGGTGCAACATATGGTTTTTCATAGAAGAGATTACTGCACTTCCTTAAAATACATATTTTGCTGCTATGAACAATTTTAGCGATGCCAAAAGCAAAAAAAACCCCACTGACCACTGTTCATTCTTTTTCTATAATTGTCCTAAAGCAAGATATTACTCCTTTATACCTATTTTTAGAATACCTCATCTCTGTCTGTTGCCACTCCAGATGCATGTGTACTCTGACATTTAAGTCCAAACCACTTTTGTCGCCATCCCCCCCAACACAGAGGCAGCTGAAAACCAGATGTTCCCTTTACGTCATGCACAGCACACTACTGCTTGTGTATCAATCCTATGGACACTGCTGGGACATGGATCCAGGCTCACTTGATGGGGCACATGCACATATACAGGGTAACTGTACACACACCACACCATTCCTTCCATGCTACTACAGCATGTAATGTTCACTTGGTTTAAGTACTACATCTTAGGCAATTGAGGGACGAGTACCAATAATCAATGCAAATCACCTCTTTCTCCGAAAACTGCACACTGACATCGTCCTTCTGCGCATTCTTGACCATTATAGTCACAATTACTTGAGATTCTGTTTGGTACCAGTCATATCTAAAAAATAAAAAAAAAGGGAAAAACTGAGTGCAAGGAGCTGAACAGATGAATAGCAAAACCTGCAGCAGTACATCATGTAGGTTAATGGGTCAGATAAGACATACAAAGGAAGATTTCTTCCCCTTCCTCTGAAAAAGCAGTTGCAAAATTGGTAAGGTAACTAGTTAAAGAACAAATAATTTTTTAATCAAGCAGCATTATCAAAATTAGATCACTTTCTTAACCAATGTTTGGCTTCTATAAATTAAATACACTTTTTAGTTCAGGATCTTAGAAATACCTCAAAAACATTACCTACACTAGGCACAGTGGGACAGGCTTTGAATTAAGCTCAGCATGAGAATTAGAAACAGAAGCCAGAATGCTTATGCTACTGCCCTCTATCCAATGAGGTTTAAATCTCCTGAGAGTATCATTTAGTCTGAGCAAAAGTGATGACACCGAGAAACACTTCACTTAGACTGCCATGTTTTCAAAGTTACCCCAAAAAAATTTCCAGCCATTATCTTGCTTTTCTAATACCCAAGCCAAAGAGCAGTTATATGTCAATTATTTTAAATCTCATGGTAAAGCTGAAGTCAACTTACTTGATCTTTGGTGGCAGAGGTTGCTGCTGCGTATTCTACTTGAAGCATATTCAGTTGGAAAGAAAGTTACATCAGTGTAAGTGAAAATATACCATGAAGTACTTTTCAAAGACACAAATCATTTTCATACCAACTGCTCCCCTTTTCTTGATTTCAGCTGCTCCCCTTGTTTTGATTTATTTATGAACATTAACTTACAGGTGAAGCTCTTCACCGCTCTCCTAGCCATTTATGCCAGATTAAAAAAGTTTCAATTTACATTAAGTATATCAATCTCTAACCTAAAACATATTGGTCAGTCATTTTATAAAGAGCAGTTCATCTTCAACTCCCTTCTTCCTGGATAAGATGTATACCTGAAAAACATAGAGTGGCTAGGCTGCTAATCTATAAATCATGACGGAAACGTGAAATAGGTCTGAGAACTCAAGGTCCAACCTTTAAACATAAAAACCTTTTAACTCTGAGATTTGTCGTTACATACAATCACCATGTTTTCTGTACACTGTCTCCTCCACCCTATTATTAAAATATAAGTAACTATTAAAGAGGGAGAAGAACATCCAATGCAAATTGCCTTTCTTTTTCTG
The DNA here is from genome assembly GCA_013396775.1 of Cephalopterus ornatus. NCBI lineage: Eukaryota > Metazoa > Chordata > Aves > Passeriformes > Cotingidae > Cephalopterus > Cephalopterus ornatus. Next base: position 97,589 of record VZRE01005292.1, on the reverse strand, counting down.
TCTCAAGAAAACACAAAAGGAGAGGTCAATGTCAACATTTCTTATGAATACTTCCAATAAAGAAACTGCTGAAAGCTGAGCAGGTTATACCAGAAAAAAAACCTACACAACCCACTTGCAAGCTTCGAGAAAAAAAAATAGAGTTACTTTCTAACAATCCCAATCAAGTTATGCCGACACCATGAGCTGGTTAATTTGTAAATTAGGCCCAAGTCAGAAAGCCAGAAAGTTAAAATTTAACTCAATAACCATACAGTAATTGCCAGATATGTATGCCACACCTAAAGGTTTTCAGGGTTCCAATTTTGCAAGCTTGGTCTCAAATGAAAGCACTCATGTTCAGAAGAAAAGTTAAATATTTAGAATTGCACACAATAAAAAAGATTAAAGTCTGGAAAACCACCGGAGCACAAAACTAAGCTTAACAAAGAAATCAAAATAGTAAATATATTAAGGAAAATATCTTACCAAATCTGTCTGTGATGCTGCAGAAAGAAAAGAGTTGCATTTTCAGAAAAAGACATATTGAACTTAAAAGGCATAATCTTATTGTAGTTTTCTTCAGTTACTCCAGTCGCAAAGGTAGTAGCCTTAAAAACACGTCAGTTCCACCTCTAGTACTGTGCTTTTATGACACTCTACTTTTTAAACAGACTTCAATCAGCAACTTGTGTAAAGGAACAACTCTAACATAAAGCATGTTCCGATTAACTGAATGAACAAAATTCCTATTACTTTCCCTCGCTTACCAGAAGCCAGTACAGACCTTTTTTGATGAAAGCAACACCACAGCAAACAAGAGTTTTAAAAAAAATCACTTTCTGGGAGTCTACACTAGGCTTATCATCCATCCATCCATAGGGGGAGCACAAAGTTCTCATCAAATTTCTATCTCATGCTAGGCAAACCTCACTGGGAAATGAGATGGAAATTTGGCAGAGAAATTCACTTGTTACGACCTAAAATATATATTGCAATACTTGCATCTAAACTATAGCTCAGTAGCCCCTCTTCTAAATATTTTTTCCTAAAATATTTCAGATTAAATGTTTGAAAAGAAACAAACTTTCTCTTTGCTTGTTTATAATGCACACTGCCAAAAAGAGACAAAGATCAAAAAAAAGGAATATTGAGCTGTAATGAAAAAAATCAAAGAAGTTGTTTTGTTGGTGGCTTGGGTTTTTTTTGCTGGGGTATCAGAGAATTTTAAAAAAAGGCTCAAAAAAGACAAGACATTCAGGATAAAACAGGACAACTGAGCTGAAACAGACAAAACACTGAGAAACATAATTATGACATTAGCAAAAAATGTCCTTGAGAGGGCAGAGAAAGTTGTCACCCAAGATAACTCTTCACAAATAAGACTGTGTGTGCCAATCACTTAACTAATTTCTCCAAATAAAATTAAACTCAGCAAAAATATCTTACAAAGCACAAATTTATTCATTCCTATGCAACACAAAAGGGTTCTCCTCTATTTGGTTTTTAGTGAGCAGGTTGACATGAACTTGTTTTACTGTCCCGTTCTCCAGTGTGCACCACAAAGGGGAGGGAAAGTCACAACAGGCAGCAAAAAAAAACTACATCTGTTCTATCTTATTAAAATCCACAGTTTAAGCACCGTGGATGAGTTGTCAGGGGTGTCTGTCTGTAAGATGGTATGAAAGGAAACTATACTGACACTCAGTGACTACCACATATAAGACACCAAAGAGGCAGTGAAATCTACAAATTTCCACCTCTTTCCAACTTTATATTCTGCAAGACTTGAAAATTTATTTTGATGTTGGTTTTAGATGGCAAGCTGACATACACTTCTACAGTTAAAATTAGTTTGCAGTTGTGTATGAATGTAAGTTAAAATTAATTTTATGATTGTCTGAACCCTAAATAGGTACTTCCCTGTCACAGCCAATTATTATACTAAAAACCTAATATTAACATTCCTCTAAATCTGAAGTACACAAGTGCCCTGGGTGTATGCTTAAAGCAAAAACAGACAGAAAAAAAGTAACTTTTTAAAAAAAAAACATTATCTTAAATAAAAGGAAAGTGGTGAATCTTTGAAAAACATGACACAGCTTCAAAGCACAGGGCATATCAAATCCCTTATGAAGTAAATGTGGTTTTTCTTACCATTTAATGTTTCTTCACATCTTTTAATCCAAATAGTAAAGGTATCATCTACATCTAGAAGAGATCAAACACAGTAACATTAAAATTCTTCAAGTACTACATGCACTGCATGAAGAAAAATTCTTCTCAATTGCCAACTGGAACAAATCCATCCCAAACTTGCACCAAATTGCATCAATTTACTAAAAAAAGGCAGTATTTCCTATTATCTTCTTGTAACCTCTGCCACTTCAGTGACAGAGGTTAAGTTTAAAGTATTTTTGTACAGCTCCACTATTTAATTCTACTTAATTAAATTCAAATTCATTTGGAGGACACTAGACTTTGACTAACTGACCCAAGTATGCTATTGCTTCCCAGTCTGTTCAACCTTGTGTAACTGCTTAGAAAGCAATTAGTACAGTTTTTACACATTTTTCCATTTTTCTTCAAACTATTTTCTCAAACAGTCACACACTTCCTCTCTAGAGAAATGTCAGAAGAGATAGATAGTCTGTTCTGGGGACAACCCAAAGTTATGCACGTTTTCACAAACACTAAATATTTTCTCCAGGTTTCATACAAACAAACACAAATAAAGTTTCAGAAAGTTTTAAGAAATACAAAGGTGCCAATTCTACCTTATGAATCAAAATCCCAGAACCTCAGTAGGACCTTGATATTCTAGGAAGCAAGCTCCCCAGACAGAGATGAACTCACTGGAACACAGCTAAAAAGGTAGCAGTGTAACAACAGAGCAATCATCTTATTTCAACAGAATTCCTAGAAAAATCTTTCAGAGTCAAGAAAGTAAAAAAGTGGCAACCTAACTGATCAGCTACTAAGAGCAGCTGAATTTCCTCTCTTTTTACAACAGAGAGAATTCACACTGAGGGAGTTCACACTGGAACTATTCAGCAAAGGACTTGAAGAAGGCTCGACAAGAGTTCTCGGCAGACGTGGATGTAACACTAAATCTGACTCCACTGAAGTTATGCAAAGTATACACCCCAACCCCTTCAAATATAAAAATGTACATAAATTTTGAGATGCACTTGATGTCATAAAATTGCTACCACACTCCCCAAGCCATTTTCTCTTCCCTTTTCTTCTGCCATCCCACCAGACATCTTAAAAGTTTTTTACTAAAAGAGTGGTCAAACACCGAAGCAGGTTGCCCAAAGAGACTGTGGAATCTTCAGTCTTGGAGATACTTGGAAAACAATGGTAAAAGGACTCAAGCAAACACATGCAAGTGCCAATACTGCTTTTGGCCAGAGCACAGAATTCTAGGAGCTCCAGCGCTCCCCTGCAACCTAAATTAACTGGTATTTTCAAAATTTAGCACCCATAACTTAAAAAGTCTTCCAAGTTTTGCAGTGGGGAACAAAGCTTATTAACCAAAACTGAAATTAAGCAGGTTCAGGAGTCTAAGCAAAGAGAAACCTAGTCAAGCCTCCACTCGTCCAGCCTCTTTCAGCAGCAGGTGAGGAATTCTCATTTTAACTATGGCCTAAGATTACTATGTGACACAAACTTAAAAAGAGAAGTCCACCATCATCTTCCCTATTTTTTTAAGAGGATCCTACTCACCAACCACTGCCTCTTCCCCTGCATCCTGGCACATTTTATAATTTGAGGCAAATTAATTTTTTTTCTCTATAAATGCATTATCCTCCCAAAGAACCTACCAACAATTTCTGTTAATAATTCTAGCTCAGAAAACCAAATTGCGTCTTCACTTACTAAAAATTTACTAATTCTTAGAAAATAAGAAAAGTACCTACTAAGAAGTTTCTTTAAAAAATAGACCCATTTCACCTTTACTGAATTCACTGGGTGGTCACAGCAAAAAAAAAAAAAAAAAAAACAAGAAAATTTGAGTATAATTGTCCTAAATCCACATAACATACTGAGTAGCAACAAATTACACTTCTTCAATCTAAGGCAGTATGAACTCCAAAAATCCACATGCATCTAGTTGCATGGTTGGGGGAAAGGAATATTGCTTCCTAACATTATTTTATAAAATAAAGAAACTTTGCACATTCTACCACTCATCATATCAGGTCCTATTTCAATATCCCGCTGGTGGGTAAAGGGAAGCTTGTTGTGGTACTCTGGGCTTGTCAGTCCTACACAAGTAGAAAGCTCTTTGTTGTTAGCATTCCAGATTAAGACTTAAAACAGTCCCTACATCAGCAAGGAACAGAAATGTGTTCCAGTGTGTACTTCTGCCCCCTTGTGTGGAAAACAAACCAGCCTTGCCAGCTAAGAACTCCCCAGCACCGCAATTCTCCCCAGGGCAACAGCTAAAGTCTTCTCTCTTTATCACCTGCTTTGCAGTATGTGGCAAATTTTCCCTCTGTGCTTTGTCCACTCTGCACTAGCTGGAAGTTAATTGTGTTGCCAAAATGCCTACGCTCACAATCGTTTTCACCTGGGATCCATCAAACACTCCACAAAGGTAAATTCTATTGCTGACAAACTTGCCAGCAAATTAGGCAATATATGGAAGAGAATCAGCTAAGCCTGTAATTTCAAAAAGGCCTTCAGAAGACTCCTCATCTCACAGAATTTTGTAATGAGATACAGGAAGCACAGCAGAAACTATCTTCAGATGAGAAAGTAATCAGTAAGTGATAAGAAGCTTCAAAATCATTTTAACTGAGGAAGCGGCAAAACAATGGCAAATTAAATTAAAACAGGTAGAGGTTGAGCAATTTAACACAGCAAAATCTTGTGCTGTATTTCAGAGATTCTGGATTAGCCAAGAGGATCCTGGTATTCACAGGTAAAAAAAGACACACCTACAGTTCTGTGTGCTGTTGTGCCCTACGACATTAACAGTATGTGAAGTTATTCATGCACACAAAAACCTCAAATTCGTACTAGTTGCCTGGGGTGGGGCAAGACGATGAAAAAAATAGAGATTAGTCATTCAATAAAATTCACCAGTGATGAGTTTGGAGGTGTATGAAAAGTTACCTACCAAGTAAGGAAAGCTACGTAAGTCACTGGAAGGAATTACTTCCTTTCATGGAAAGATACTAAATAGAGAACTTGACTGCAAAGACAAACTTGTCTCTCAACTGAACAAACTAGTGGAGACTACCTAGTTATCCACACTACCAAAACAGAAAGAACTTAATGAAATTTCTTATTTTTAACTCCTATTCCAGAGCAGCCTAAACTGACAGCTAAGAATTGCTGCAATTCCACCACATCCCCCTTCCACCAACACTCCCACTGCCCCAACAATGCTCTACCACTCCACTTCTGCTGGCACTTAGACCCTTGATTGGGCCATTTCAACACATTCATCCAGGGGGGAAATACTTCAAAAACAGTAGGTTTCAGCAGACTCCATGCATTGAAAGAAGAGGCTAAGCAAGCATAAAGAGTAGTAGGGAGAATGATCACTTGGCATCAAGCACAAATCAACTTACACTTCCATGACATTCCACTTTTAAATCAGAGGACCAAGATCACTTATATGGGAGAGGCAAATTAACTAAATTTTTGCTAAGCCTTCATGTCTCAGCCACTGTTACAGATCAGACAACACACTAGAAGATCTGAGAACGTGACAAGGCTTATCAGATTAGTGCTTCACTCTCTGTATCCTTTCAAGGTGCTTTTTTTTTTGTTTTAACCATTTCTTCTTGCTGTTTGGAAGAGAAGGAATGGAATGAGGAGAGGGTTTTATTTACGATGGGGGATAGGAGGGAAGAAAAGAGAACCACAACCATCTTGCAATTGCTTTGTGATTTCCCATGTCTTCTACCAAAGCTTTCTGGTTTAAACTACTCCTTTCCTGCTTATAAAGTCAGGTTTTAAAAAAAAGCTCTAGTTGTTCCGAAACTAAAAAGGGCCTAAGTCCAGCTGGGGAGCCAACACCTTAAGAAGAAAAAAGAGGTATAATAAATACGCTTCTGTAATTAAGTGGTACGTAACGTGAGCTAAAAATCCATTTTGCCAGTTTGAACAGCCACCAAGAGACACATTCTTTCTAAAGACTGTCATATCAAATCGTTTAAGAAATTCCACCTAGATATAAGGAGCCTGTTCCTGTTCAGAAACTTTTCTATGACATTTAATACTACACCACTGCCACCACTTTTTGCAAAACCTCGAAGAAGCAGCAAAACACTCCCCATTTTATAAAGAAAGAAAGAAATCATATGCTAATTGCTAAGAACTTTGATACACATTTTTAAACAGTTTAACGCTTTTATGCACAATGTGACTGCACAAATGTTCCCAAAGGTCAGATATCTGAAGTCAGGCATCTAATTCATTGGCCGTTAAAAAAAAAATCCTTGCTCTTCACTTGGATCTAACACATTACCTAATTTTTTCCTCATAAGCAAAGGAGTAGTGTACACACAAGAAATTTTAATACTTACTGTCCAACCTCTGTCCCTCTCTGAAAGACTCTAAAGCAGATGCATAGTTTTTCATATGATATTCACCTAACCTGGCAAGAATAAAGCAAAACACAAGAAAATGGTAATTACTTTTCAGTCTAATACACGTTCTATAGATGGCATGCTGTATTGGTTAAAATGACACACGTAAGAATTTCAAACCCCCAAGAGGCATGTTTTTGAAATGGTGAGGGTGTTTATATAACCACCCCAAACTAAATGGCTTTGTATAACCACCGCTTTATTAGAGATGGGCTGCAAGCAGCAGAGCAGTAAATTAATTCATTCAGTGTTGCAAAAAGCTTGTACAGAACCATAAACCAAACACCAGCATTGACCTACAGATTATCACAATATTCACAAAGTATAATAAATGATACATACCCTTTTCTAAGTAGCGCTACAGCATTATTTGGGTTGAGTTCTAGGGACTTCTTTGCATCTGCAACTGCATCTGTTGAAAGTCAGTTTAATGTTGAGAAATATAATAATAATGTTATAAAAAGCAGTGAATTGTCAGTCTCTTATTAGTGAATTCTTTTCAAGGAGTACTATGTTAGCTTTCTTGGCTTGCACACAAATCACACCGTTTGAATTAAATCTAGTCACAACTGCTATGGATAAACCCTTCATGCAGTTTCAGAGCTCTTATGGAAGATGTAGCATGACTTTCATTTAGTGAAATCCTCTACTTAGATCCAAAGTGTGAATCTGTTTGTTTAGTTTTTACTGGAAAGAAAAAATAAACCAAACCTTATTCGGTTAACCTTTTTATGAGGCGTTATTCACTTATCACTTTCCTACCATGACAGGATTCATTCTCTACCCAGAACATAACGATGGAAGATACTTAAAACACAAAGCTTGAAATCTGCCTAAAAAGTCTACTTAAAAAAACCTGCCAAGATAATACTAGGCTGAAATCAAATAGAAAGCTGGGACCCTGGAGTACCCAATTAATTGAAAGTTTTGCTGAAACAAATCAAAGAAAACTACAAAATTATGTACTAACTGTAAAAGCATCATATTAAGTTACAGATAACACTTTCTTTCATTACTGTATTTGGCTTCAGATTGAAGACATCTTCTGTAAAGAACGTGTTATAATACACTTGGTAAGAGGATTCTTAGTGTTGTCTGAAGATGTTACCAGCATATTTCTGTAGAAGAATATGAGCATAAGCTCGTTGACAGTAACATTCAGCATCATCTGGATTCTTTTCCAAAGCTGTTGTCAGTTCCTGTAAACACACATGGCAATAAAAAATTAAATGGTACCTCAGAAGTCCCCATAAAAACAGTACCAAACTCTGTCAACTACAAGACATTTCAGATGATAACATCCTAACTCGCATTTGTTTACCTGTTGCTTAGGTCTCAGCCACAAAGCTTAAACATCAGAGCTTAAAGTACAAGCAACCTGCCAATTATATCAAATTCAAGCAGCCTGTTTCTTACTGAGAAGGAAACAGGACTTTCAAATGCTTTAAACAAGAAATCTCACACGCACATGACCCTTTGTATTCCAAAAGACCTTCCTACAATTCTCAGCAGGTCTGCTGGATTTGAGAGAGCAGTGCAGTATTAGGAATTGGGAAGTCAATACACAGTATGTCAAAACACTTGGGTGGGGATAACATGCTCAAAGCACTGTGACATAACGAAATACCACATAACATATTATTGAGCATAAGAAATTGTTTCAAATGCTGAACATAAAAGCAGGAGAACAGAAGACTTAGGGAGCACAGGCCTTAGAGGATATATTGTTGCACAACGGAAGTAAGCATAAAGTAGTCCCTTGCTAGGAGAAATCACTGGATACATGAATTGAAACTATTATACTTTGCTCTCTATGAGAACAGTTCATGACTTTTGCACATAGAGTAACATCACAGTGACAGCACACACCTGGAAAGAGCATCTCCAAGTCTCTCCTTATTGCAGAGAGAAGTTCTTCCTCTTTGCTAGAAGACAGTAAGTCTTCCAAAGCCACTACAATACATTGCTACAGTACAGTAACTTTGTTTGCTAAGTTGACTTCTACTTGAAATCTAGCAAGCATGAATGTAGCTAAGATACAACCTTTAAACCTGCATAAATATTCATACAGCACAGCTGCCAAAACTCTGTCCCACCAAGCCAGAGAAAAAAGAAGGGAAGACTTGCCTTAGCTCTACTTCAGATCAGTATTTTTTTCTGTTTAACAGATGTCACACAAACTGTTCATGCCAAGTTAAGTGGCCAGAACAGCTTCTTCTAGCCATAGCATGAGTTTTTACCAGTGTAAGATACACAAACCTATATCTAGATGCAGCACATAAATCTAAATCCTTGGGGGTCTCTGAAGAAAGTGGCAGGCAGAAGACAATTGTAACTGATGCCCTCCTAAGATCTAAAGTCATTCAAAGGCAGTTGACATTACAGAACTACTCATGGCTACAGGTATTTCATATGGGAGGGACATGAGGCAACTCACATGCTAAAATTAGTTCATATTATGCTGCGAGGTGAAGTACTTTTGACACACAAAACCAAGCAGGGTCTGAGTGACACTGAGCATTACAGGCACATTCACAAGCAGAGTCACTTCTGTGACAGATCTCCTCTCCCTACAAACATTATTCCCTGTGGTTTTTGCTGATGACAGAAGCATTAGAGCCTGCAAAACGTGATTCTCCTACTGAACTAGACCCAAAAAAGCAAAGCAAACCAAAGCCAAGCATCTTCAACAGTGTGAAACTAGTCTCTCTGTCGGCCTTTAATCAGTAAGTCACCACATCTCACTCAGACACATACACAGAATAAGTAACTCCTATAACCTATTTGAGAAGCCAAATAATACTTGACTAGCAACAGGAACTCCAGATTATGGACATCAGCAACAAGCTTAGACTTTGTCCTCAAGTATGTGTCTTCTGCACGTTTTGACACTACAGGCCCTTATCATGTGACCAACTGCAAATCTATTTCTAAATACACTGGAAACTTTCAAGTCCCTTCATGCTAAATGATAAAGAGTTTATACGAATTAGAAGTTCTTTCTGATTCCACACAGCAATCTACTTTTTCAACTTGAAATGAAAAAAAAGTCATTGATGAGTTCAGAGCTTTATCATTCAGACTGTATTCAAATATGGATGATGATCCTGCACTTGCATCAGATCCAGGTGCAGAAAACCAAGGGATGATCTCCAGGAACTAAAGGAATCAAAAATCCTAGACACAGTGCAGAAATGCCAGGCCAACTGGACACAAGTCTAGCAAGGTAGGGAAGAATTACACAGCAGCAACTTATACGGAATCATTTCCCAGATTAGAAATATTAAGGGCATGAATTAGAAGACCTCACTTAAGACCATGCAAGCATGGTATACCACCTGTAGATCCAAGCTTGTAAGTCAGCAAAATGCTGCACTGAACTATGGGACTTACCAGCTTAGAGACTACCAAGCACCACCTGCCTACTCAATACAGGAATTTTAAAAAAGGCACTGGAATTTTAAAAGACACTGGTATTACTGTGACAGATATTAAATAATGCCTACAGAATGTGTTACATAATGTTCTGAAGCACTGAATGTACAAAAAAATGAAAAGCAAAACAACTATGTTAGTACAGCAAACAATACAAATGCATATTCTGTCAATATTCTTTAATACTTCCAAAAACCTTTTGGTGTCAGGGATTTTTGATTTGTTTGTTTTGGTGGGTTTTTTTCACCACACCATATGAAACTTAATTTTTTTTTTTTTTTTTTAGATCTTGGTTTTATTATGCCATATATATCTATTTGGTGATTCCAAACTGGGTTTTAGACGTAATTTATCTTACGAAAAACTTTTAGAAGTTCCAGGGTAAACCCCAAAGAACTGAAAAGTTTAGCTTATCATTTTCCTTGTGGAAAGATAATTCAGTATCATCCTACAGACCTATTACCTATTCTATTCAAGCAGAACTAACCATTTACATCCTCTCCCCTTCCAAGCAGTTAAATAGAAATACTTGTCCACCCTCCTATCTTCCCATTAACCATCTGCTTTAAGTAAAAATAACCCTAGAAAACACACTAAAACAGACAAAATCATAGAACAGGCGAGCTTGTAAGGGATCTCAAAGGACCACCTCGTCTAACCCTTCATGGGAAAGGCAGCCTAGAGGAGGGTATCCAGCAGCCTGTCCATCTGTGTGTCGAAAACCTCCAGCGATGGGGACTACACCACGTCCGTGGGGAGGTTGTTTTGGTGAGTGACTGTTTGCACCGTAAAAAATTTATTTTTTATGCCAAGATGAAATGAAAATCAGTCCTGGTCCCCGCAAAACGTAGGGAGAGGAAAAGACAGGCCAGGGCAAAATAAAAACTAAGACAGGATACATTTCTCCAATAAGCTTGGGGCTTTTTAAACCACAGATCGCAACTAATGTAGTAACGTGAGCTACCACCTACCTACACGGAAGAGAAAGTTGGTTCGTTTTGCCTTCCC
>VZRE01005292.1:18812-86083 GCA_013396775.1 Cephalopterus ornatus | reverse complement strand
CCCGCCCGGGCACGGAGCGGCCGCAGCGCCGGGGGGAGCGGCCTCTCCCCCAGCCCTGCCCGCCCGCCCCTTCCTGCCCCGGCCGCGCGCGGCGGCTCCTCCTTTGGCGGAGCGATCACGGAACCTCAGAACGTGCTGCGTGCGAAAGGACCCTCAAGGATCATCGAGTCCAGCCCCTGGCCCTGCACAGGACCATCCCCGAGAGTCACACCGTGTGCCTGAGGGTATCATCCAAATGTTTAAACGTTTCTTGAACTCTGTCAGGCTTGGTCCTGTGACCACTTCCCTGGGGAGGCTGTTCCAGTGCCCAGTCACCCTCTGCGTGAAGAGCCTTTTTCTAATATCCAGCCTAAACCTCCCCTGACACAACGTCAGGCCATTCCCTCGGGTCCTGTCACTGGTCACCACAGAGATCACCCCTCCTCTTTATGCTGAGCCCCTCAAGATTTGAATCAAACTTTGCAATTTATTTTTTTTTAGTTGTTAATCGGTAGCTGTGGCTGGACCAGTTATGATTAAGCAGTTGCACTGTGAGCATCATAGCCTTGTTTAATCCTTTTTTTTTTTTTTAAAGAAAAGGGAAGACAATCCCAAGGGGAATGGACTATCTGGACAAGAGTCCCCAGGAGACAAGTCAGCAGGGCTGGGCAGTAACAGGGGGAAAGGCCATTCCGGCAGTGGGAGATCACAACCACTGACGCATTGAGCACCTACTTGAAATGGATCCCAGACTCAAATGGAGGAAAGAACTGTGCCTGTGGACTGATTTGTGTGAGAAGCGAGAGATCACAGCATCAATTAGTTGGGAAAAGACCTCTGAGATCATCGAGTCGAACCTGTGACCCAACACAATGTCAATTAGACCATGGCACTGAGTGCCATGTCCAGTCTTTCCTTAAACACCTCCAGGGACAGCGACTTCACCACCTCCCCAGGAAGCCCATTCCAGTATCTAATCACCCTTTCTGGGAAGAAATTCTTGTTGATGTACAACCTAAATCTCTCCTGGCACAGCTTAAGATACAACTAGTAATAGAGGTTAGAGTACTAATTAATGAAAAAGTTACATAATCTGTAACCAATGAATGCTTTTGTTTGTTAAAATTTGTAATTAGTGTGAAGCTTTGATAAGCAGAGAGCCAGCCTCTTGTGGGTTACCATCTACCTCCCTCCTTTGCATAAACCAGAATAAAACCCAGAAATATCTCACCTCAGTGTGTGAGCTAGTGCTGGACACTGGGTATCCAGCCCACCTTCAGGACAACAGGAACATGCCTGGATGGTGGACAGGGTTTCCCAAAAGCAGCCTGAGGCCTCCATCTTCCTCCTGCCCCAGCTCCCTCTCGTGAATGCCTCAGAGATAAAAAAACTGCCTTTTTCTCCTCTGCAGCCTCACATGTGTGCAGGGAAGAACTGTGGCCTCAATTTCTTTTAATTTCTGACTCGGAAGCAGCTGGGGTTTGCACTGGCATGTTTTGTTTGGCTGCTGCCACAAAGGCAGCTGTGATAAGGGAGGGGTGGCTCAAACTCCAAATGTGGGGCCTTATTTGATGATTTACTCCAGCTTCTCCCTTCCTTTACCATACCAAAGAGAGTTTGAAGTAGAGATCCACCTGGCTGGTACATCAGAGCCTAAGGGATATGGACGGAGTGATTTCCATTCACTGTTTGTAATACAACAGTCTGCTGCTGGAGATTTTATTTTCTCCACTTCTCCAACTGATGTAAACTAAGCTGAGAAATAATTTCCCCCATGTAATGGTTGTATCTATGGCATGAAGTTTTGTTGGTGAAGCTGTAACCTTATGGTGTGATTTTTTCCAGTAAATCACCAGAACAACTTTCCCACATCTAAAAACACTAATGTCAGTCAATCATTATCACTTCAGGTTTCCTAAAATTATGAACTACTTGTAGTATAGGAAAACCCCCCTATTTTACACTTTCATTAAACAAACTAGCCTCCCTTTCCAGTGCTTTTGTTAATCTGACATAGCCCTCAGGATGAGAACTATTATCAGATATGCTTCTACAACACTTATCCACATTCCTAGCAATATTGCCAGCACTCCCCAGCTGCAGGGAGTGCTGCCAGATAAACAACCCACTGGTTTGGGTATGGCCAGCCTTCCTGGAATTGAGGTGAAGCATGTTGTGTCTGCAGGTGGAAGCCAGACTGCATGGGAGTCAGAGGGAAGAAATATTGAATTAACAGGGCAGCTGTGGCAGAGAGTTATTCAACTCAGAGAGTTACTTCTGTGCAACTAGACCAAATTACCTCTGCTACATTTCTGTTCCTATTAGTTTTTCTAGCACTCATATGCTCGAAGTTATACTTAACATTATCAACCATCAATAAAACTCCCACATGAATTCAATCATAGAAAGTCATATTGCCTTTAATTTTATACTGATAGAATCATACCAGGCATGTTTATTTTTAATCCATTTCCTGCTAAAACATTGCAACATGCGAGGTTTTGAAGCCCTTGTAGTTTGAGCTGTCATTTGTGTGAGACAAGCTACAAACACCTTTGCAGTGAATGGCATTGTAGAATTATGTTCAAAATTTTGGGTTGTTTGTCTGTAATGTACTGGGAGTTGATGGAAAAGGAGAAGTTCAAGTCCAGTTCTTGAATTAAAGTCAAGTCCAGTTCTCGAACATACAGTACCACTATTTCAAAGGATACCCACAACACCCTGGTTGCGTTCGTCTGTTCAGAAGCTATTTGTGAATTGCTCGTGTCCCACCACAGACCCACACTGTCTAATCATCCTGTCCTGTTTCTAACTGTATTTTTGTTATTTATGATTGTCAAACATTACAGTAATATAAAAACATTTCAGAGTAAATACAGAAAAACTTTTTTCTTTTGATTTATTTTCATAATAAACCAATTAAAAATACAAAAGACAAGGACCCAAGGTTCAGTGGGCCCCATCATTTAAAAATTTGTCCTTAAATACAAATTCACTCTGTAATATGAATACATATAACATTAGACCTCTAAACATAATGATCTTATTTGCATCTATCAAAAATTTGTATGGAAACAAATTAGCTGAAAAAACTTCCCTGTGACATTGAATGTACAGTATTTACAATCAAAAAAAAAAAGAATTCTTAGCGGTATTAATCTCCAAAAACCTGCATAAATTGTATATATTTCATTTCCCTCCCCCATTACAAAATAATCTGAAGTAGAAAGCAAGATTGTTAAGCTTCATAGTCACAAAATGGCATGAAACATTTGCACCTGTAGTGATGCCATTAGCTTCTGTAATTAAATATAGCCAATGTTTTCATATAAAATATAGACATGGCATTGTCCATTACTGGAATATATGTTTTGTGTACTCTCAATAGGAGTGTATATTCAATTTTGCACACACAAGAGCTTGTGCTGCAAAAACTCAAGAGGCTACCTGGTTATCAAATTCTGAAACTGGTGTAATTCACTGGTATGAAACACTCGATCATAAAAAATTCAAACACATGGAATGAAACTGTCTCATTAAAAGTAACTGCTGCTTCAAAAGTTAAGTGATACACATACAGATTAAACAGAAAAGGTTACAATAACAATGTAAATCAGCAACAGACTGAAAACGTAAAATAAAAAGTTTGAAACTTTGGCCAACAACCTCAGGAGAAAGTCTTCATAGCATAAAAGCATGTTCCTTCATGCCTGTATTTTGAAAAATGAGTAATATATAATTTTATTGATATGATAACACTTTGCAATTAACAGAAAATCAAAATCCATCCTAAAGCATGAATTCTAACAATTAACTGCAGAAATTAAGTAGCTTTGCAACATCTTGCTTCAAAATCAAATCATATATACATAACTGAAAAGGTCCCATCACATTTCTGAAAATAATCATCCACAGGGTCTTTTTTTTTTTAATAATTATTTAATTATTGATACAAATTGGGTTCCAATGGCTCATTTTCTTGTTTCACTTGCATGTTAGATGGGATACCATTCGAACTGGACACTACCATCACAAATGGCTGCTGCTGGAAACTCTGCTCCGACTGCTCAGTATCGTCTGATTTGTCACCCCCTTCCTTCACCGCTTCTTGTACGCCAACCTGTTTGGTTTCTGGTGCTTTAATAACTGAAGTGATCACTGTGCCAGATGGGTGAGACATCACCTGGGAGCTGCTAGGTGAAAATGTCACCACGGGGGTAGTGGCACTGAAGGATGAAGACGAAGCCATGTTGACTGTTCCATTGCAAATTGTCTGCACATTGCTGGTGAGCACCTGCTGCACTTGTGCTGGGCTCAGCACAATTGAGGAAGGAGGCGAGACTGGCTTCTGAGACTGTACCATGACGTTTTCTTTCAGAACTGTCATGGGTTGTGAAGTAGGAATGGCTTGTAAAATGAATTTTTGGGCCGCTGTTACTGAGGCTGGATCTGTGCTGGCTATCACTGTAGTAAGAGGCACTGTCTGGAGTGTTACAGTATGCAGCTGCTGATTTCCAGGAGAAACAACCACTGGAACCTGGGTTGGAGTTTGTAAAGTCCTGTTAAGATTAGAAAAGATTATAGGGTCAGAACACTTGCATGCTGAATTTAAAAAAAAGATTTACTATAGAAAAATCATTTGACATCATAAACATTTATTTACCCAACATTTCCAAAAGAAGTAGCAGTATCTCTCCTGATAAAAGAACTGGACCTGACCCCTGAATTCAGCCAGGTATTCCCAAATTAAAGGTAACATGCATGAACAATACTGCCATCACCAAACTGAACAGCCTGCCTTTGAGATACTGAGTAGGTCATCAGAAAACCTGGGAATCACACCTAAGACCCCCATCTCAAGCATCAACCAACATCACAAGCATGACCCACTACACATCTGCCATCAGTTTCACAAGCTACCTTACATAATTCACAAATCACGAGCCTAAATAATTCAGAAGTCAGGCCTGGATTCTCCTGACATCCGTATATACATTTAACTATATGCAAAAGAATTCACATTGCAGCAATAAGTCTGGTCAAGACCTTCTCAGACAGTTCTCTGCCTGCCAGGCTCACACATGACTTCTGGTAAAACAACTGAACAGAACCTGCTCCCAAAACATCGCTTGAAATTAGGAGTAATTCCATCAGTTGCAGACTCAAAGACTTGGGTGCCACATTACTTTCAAAAGATGTACAGCTGCAAGGGCAACATTAGAGGGTTAACAGCTGTACTGCTAGAGTACACACTACTACCGTGGACAACAGTGACTTACACTTTGAAACACACTCCAGTCATGCAAATAAAACCAAAACAAAAAATCCAAACCACAACATTAATAGTTATTGGAGAGGGAAAGAGGAAGGGGAGGGTAACTGCTTTGACACTCTCCTACAGCTTGCTCCAGCCCACTGTGCTTTGCTGTCTCTGACAGTCTTTCCTTCTGCTTCTCATGCAAAGTTCTCTCCAACCTTCCTGCTTCTCTTCAGTGTTTTTGCCTGCCTGCCATCCTCCCCTTTTTTTAGTCTAAAGCTCTCCCTTGTATTTTCTCAAAGATAAACAAAAAGAACAATATCCTCCTCCTAGCTTATTTCTACCCCTGCTGAAATCACTTTAGATGCAAAGCAATTTACTGTCAACATCTGTACTTTGAAGTCCACACACAGCTCTGCCTGCTCTTTCTTCTGAAGACTGGACATCAGATATGCTGTAAGGGTTGCCTACCATACATCTACCATGGAACATCCTCCTTTCTGTAGTCGTTCTACCCACGTAGCATCTATTTTTCACAGCTCTGTGAAATTCTACTTGCCAGCCATAGACCAACCAGCTCTGACTCAGCATATTCAAAATGTCAATTTAAAACCACTCTCTGGCTATCACAGTTGCAACAAAAAGCTTACCAAAGCAGGACTTACGTGGCGCTGAAGCTATGGGGCAATGTGGATGCAGATGCTGCTGCTGGCCATAGTCCAACCACACAGGGAGTTGCATTCCTGCTTTCTTAGTGCAGCAGCAGAAGCAAGTGAAGGAATGCATGTAGATGATTTCCCAGCTCCCACTCAGCTCAGTCCTCTGGGAAGGGCCTCTAGCTGAGCTCCAAAGATTGCTCCAGCAAGAGCAGCCCCAGTAACCCTGCTGGTATTAGGCTCAGAGCACATGGGTACTCCCTGAGCAGCCTCCAGCTGCCAGTCTCTGCTGCAGGCAATCTTTTTCCCCAGCTCCCACATGGCGTGCTAATACAAGGAACAAAACTTCCATCTGTAGCTTTCTGTTCCTCCCAAGAAAGAAGGCTGCAGTACCCAGCAATGCTGCAATAGCAAAATAAATCCAAATCCCTGCCAACGAGGCTCCCACGCAGCTCTTATCACAAAGGCCATCATAACCAGGACTCAAAATTTGATGTGACTGACACCTGAGTCAATCTTGAACTCCTTTTTCACTCAACTAGAGACAGCCCAAGGAAGAAGCTCAGGGAAATGGGGCTGGAGGTGAAGCACCAGCTAGAATGATTGCTTCTTTCTTTCAAACTTCTGCAGAACTTGGTACTGCAGCGCAAATACCAACAACTGAGCTTAAAGTGCAAGGCTCAGAATGACAGTACCAAGGCTCACAGCAGGTCTGATAAAACTTATTACTGCTAACTCTTTTTTTTTCCTTGCCTCCGCAATTCTCCTGGGACCTTCATGAAAAAGTCAGAAATGTCTTTGTCAGAAGTAGTAACAGGATGAGGGCATCCACTAGCTTTTTTGGAGGAAAAAAAAAAGTAAACTACCTACAGTTAAACAAACTTGAAGTAAAACCGAAGTGTCACATACAGCTCAACCCAGGAAAGTCTACAGAGACCAGCAATACCAGTGGAACAGCTAGGAAGGAAAGACAACTGACACTTGCCACCAGAAAAGCTTTAAAAGTATCGGAGTAGATACTAAGCCAGCTCTTTAATCCATGGAGAAACTTACCTGAGCTTGAAGGATTAAGATCAACTCAATAGCTGCAGTTTTGAAAGCAGCAGCTGAAGCTGATAGCCTGTGCTGGTATGCCATCTAAGGATTACCTTGAAGCTACTTTCTTGTTCTCTAGTTGTTTTGTAAAAAATAAAAGTTTCTAGCTGATAAATGGCTGTAAAGGACAACCTCAGAAAGTGTGAACTGGATCTAATCAATGCAGAAAGCATCTGTAAAGCAGTAGGAGTAACAGCTCTGAGAAAGAAACCACTGCCATTTGTCTTAGCATATTGTAATTAGTATCTGCATATCAATGCTAAGCCATTTTATTTCTCTTGAAAGCCAGTCCCATACCTGTGCACCGTACTGTGATTAATAGTTTACTCTAGATGCCTTTTCTTCTCCATCAGTCAAGATATAGATACATGATACACATGTATATAAATCTGTACATACACATATATGTATACACATCTAGAATGAACCTGCATGCATGAACGCATGCAGCAGGTGTCTGCATAAGCACACCATAAATATTTATTTACGCTAATGGTGGCCAAGCAAGACATTTGCCTTAATTGTTAAAACTACAGACAGCTGTATCTGCTTACTAACTAAAAATCTACCTGTTCGCCTTGAGTATCATTGGAAAAAAATACAGCTTGGTTAATCATTTTGTCCATTTAAAAAAGAAAAGTACACACTAATTAAGGGGATTAGTTAACACTGGGCTACATTATTTTAGGTGCTTTGAACTGTATATTTTGCTATGCTTCCGAATTTCACTGACATTTTGCTAACACCATTTCTGCTCTAAGGTACAAATCTTTTGGTTGATTATTTTAAAAGTTCCTCCTGAGGTTTCAAAAAGAACAAGAATACTGAGCAACAGTGATGAAAAGGAAAGGCTGCCATAAAACAATCTGGTTACAACTGAGAAAAGAATGACAAAAATTCTGAAGTCATTTTAGCTTGGCAAAAAATTATGGTCTATTTCTTGGTCCATTTGTTACTGTTAATGGCCTAGAATTGTGCAATAACTTACTAGCTCATCAAGAAGTACTTGTGATAAAGCAAACAGTAAGTGACAAGGCAAGAAAAACAAGTTTATTCATGGTAATTTATGTGAAAATTATGAAATGGAAATGATACCAATAAATACTGAAGCTACAAGCAAAGGAAGATACCAAAAAATATTGAAGCTACAAGCCAAGGTAAACAAAGTATTTCACACCACAGTAAGAAAATGAAACAATGCAATATTAAGAAACACATAGAGAGGTACCACAGAATTCCGTCTCCAACATACACATTGTTCAACCTCCAGCTATAGAGGAAATGACGGCCTGGAGGTAAACAGGCTAATTTCCAGGGACTTTGCCAATTTGTTCAACTAACTGGTTGCCAGAACTCATTCAGTAAACCTAGGAAGAGTAAAGGAGGTGAAGAGGTGGGATGTGCTTGTTAGAATCACTTTGGATGCCCAAGTTGAGAGGTGATCTCCTCTGAGTGACTAAAAAGAGAGCATCAACCAAATGCCACTCAGGAGCTCTACTGTTGCTGCAAACTGCTCCACAGCTGCACTCGTGGACATGATCCTCAGTCATCTGCAATCTTATCAATACTTCACCCCAGTGTATTTCCTCATAGCCGCTGGCTGTTCTACAGCACAAGCCACATGGACAGGTGCTGCTCAGCAGTCCAGCAGGAGACGTCCGTGAGAGGCAGAAACGCACTTGATGCTGATGCCCTCCTGCCCAGTCTTAACACAGCCTCCTCTGAAGTGATGGTAGTAGATGTTCTTGTCTAGCACTTTGCCTGAACAACATGATTTCTTACGTCATGAGGACAGAGACAGAGGACTCAGCTCTTAAGGTGCCCTTTTACTGACCCACAGAGTTTTACATTCTTCTTACTAGAATTTTTCAAAACTGCACAGTCACCTGAACTAAAATTCAGGAACTCTGCTACTACCAGAAACCTGCAGAGTCCCTACCTCTTTCAACAGTGCCAAAGACACAGAAAGAGAGCTCGTATGGATAGCTTCTTATTGTGCAGAAACAAAACTAATCTGACTAGAGTATTTTGAAGTCCCTCCTGTCATAAGCAGTTGCTTTCTTGCTTAATTACAAAAATTAAATCAGAACTGCATTTAAGAAAAGCTCTTCTCAGCTGCAGGAAAGTCACATCAAAATGTTTGGTTATAACCAAAGTCTTGATAGAAGATAGATCGCTGTGATAGAAGTTGTCCCTATTAATAAATGTGTTCTGAGAGACAAACTCTGTTGTAAGACAAAGAGAGTTTCTTGTAGAAGCCCACTGAGATCACATCAGTCTATTCCTGACCAACATCTCCCTCAAGAAGGACATTTTTCTCGCCATCCTGAAATCTACACTGCAGTCAAGCCTTCACTTAAGAGATTACGGAGATCAGCTCTTTGTAACAGTCACCTGTTTGCCTTCCTTTGGGGAAGGCTATGGCAGCAGCGAGTCAGATCCAACAGTATCTACTAGTCAGCGTGTTGGAGAGCTTCTACTGCAGGCCTGCCTTTGGAGCACTGACAGGAGACTACTGTCTAACTGCAAACAGAGGCAAAGCAAAGCATGGGCTCTGATGGTGGCCTATCAAAGGAAGGCCTTCCAAATATTAGCCAGAAGTTGAGTTGTCATGGTGGTAGCTTGGATAGAATCCAGACTCAGAATTGAATATTGATAGAAACATGGTGTTTCATACCTGAAGTCTGCTAAAGCATTGTAAAAGGTCTGTCAGCAGTCAGCTAATTCCAAGTTTCTTGGTATACGGAGCTGCCAGCTAGATGATTCAGCTATGTCCCATACAGTCAATAAAAGAGACAGACACATAATTTAAAATTACTCACTATATAATCTTCTCTGAACCATAAGTAACATGAGACCCTCTTTTCACTACATCTTAAATCACTACTACTCTCTAGATTAAAGGCAAATGAAAATGCATATCTCTCTATTTCCAGCCCTCATCATTTAAGGGAGAAATTTAATTGCCTAAACATAGGCACCTTACAGCCCTGTGTGATATCCTACACAAGGTAAGTCCCTAGCCTTACAGGAGAGGTATACTTTCTGGAGCAACAGAAAGGATGCTCCTTACAGTCAGAATGACCCAATTAATATGGAGCTGAATCCCAGGCCAGTGCCTCCTAATTCCAAACTAAAACACAATTACTCAAATAAACCACATATTCTGGTTAACTTGAGTAAGTTATTCTGATTTAAACAGAAGAATTTTACAAGCATTAAATTCAAAGAAACTACTTCTTCCTTGTAAAAGGTGTCTCATTGGAAAATGTTAGCAATAAAATGCTCATCCAGAGTAGCATTTTTATTTTTGTCTTATCACTGCAAACATTTGGTGCCAAACTTGGCTTCCAGTTACACAACTGGAGACTACAGTAACTGTGCTTGCACACACCAAGCCAGAACAGTCAGATCTGCAGAACAGCAGTGCGTTTACAGTTCCGAATATTCCCACTGAGGATACTAGATGTTTTCCTCAGTCAGCAAAATCCAGTTTGCTTGACCTGACCCTGCTCCTGCCCTGTTTCCCAAGCTTCAGTTAACACAACACCACAGCCTTTCTCTTTAAGCACTGGGGCTGAAGAGGCATTTATCCTCGGAAAGTAACACTTCTCTTTGTCTCCCCTTCATACAACAGCACCAAAAATTGTATAGAAAGTACATCAAAAGACATCCAAAAGCCAAGACCTTTCCACTTCAGAGTAAGATACAAGCTCTGTGCAGCTATAAATGAAGTCGCTTCCTGTCTCCTGCGAAGAACCAACCATGGATTCTCACTGGCATGCCCATTTCTTTGAGAAACGCCAAGAGGCCCTGGGGAACAGCTGCAACACTCTTCCAGAGATGCTCTGGGAGTAGTCTGTACCAGACACTGTTGCCTAGTGCAGGGGAGGGATGGTGACATGAGCCCTTCACAACATTGTTCAAACGTGATTCTTTTACCAGGTCCCTCAACAGAGAAGATGTAGGTTCAGAACTTACTCTCTGAAGGCTACTGTTAAGTGTTAAGAAACCAATTGTTTTGACCTCAAAGATGCTCAATATTTTCTCTTTTAATTTTTTTCTTCTTACAACACAATGGAAGCAAATTGCTGCAGAGGGAAGACCATTTACTTCCATGAAGCAGAGGAGTGAACGTTCACATGAATAAAACTTTAGAACTACATTGCATAACACAAAGTATATGGGTTCAAGATGTTCACTCTTCGAAGCAGAGCCCAACCACTAACCAGTATGCATCAGAAAACCTTTTGAGAACCATTACCAGACCCTAGTTGCTGTTTTGCCCAAACGACCTTGACTATGTACATGCCCCAACCACTGAACAGCAACTGGCAACCAATGTTGCTATTTGTCCTCATTCTTCCTACTATAAAGTGACTCCAAACACAATCCTAGAAAGCGTGTGCATACATCAGAAGGTCTGTCAACTCTTACTCTACAATGGCATTCACACCTGCTGTGCATTTTCAAATCATGTAGACCATCCATTTCAACACTTACGGAAGCCCTGCTGCAGCAATTCAGAATGCATACACAAACACGTTCAACTGCTAGAGATGTAGTTGTTTGAACAAACCAACCTTTGTTTCAGCCTTATTATAAAACAAGAAAAAACATATGCTCCAAAATAAGTTCAATGTGTCTTTCTACCTTACCAAACTACTTGAAGTTTGCACTTTGAAGCTGAGCAGAAATGTATCTGCCATAAATTGTATTTCGAGAGCCTGGAAAGGGCAGTGACTAGTGCACAGGATTCATCAGCACCTTGGTTTGCAGCTTGTCCCATCCTGGTGGTTTTTATTTTCATTTTAACTTCTCAGACGCCATAGTATAATCTTTCTTAATCAGCAATACTTCTATACCATTCTGAAAAGGTCAGATGGTTCCTTTTTTCCCCCCTTCATTTAAGACACGTTGTCATCTTGTCTAAGAAAAGTACAATTTAAGACTTCATGTTCTAAGTTACAAACAATGGATGTGACAATGCAATACAGAACTCTAAGGCTTTAAGGCTTTTATTTAATTTGAACCTCACACATATATCATCTCTACTACTTTTTCCTCTTAGCTTATTACCCAAGGTCGGATTGTGAAATACTATAATGCAATAACTGGATGTCATAATGTCACTGAACAGCTTTCCAAATGTTAGACTGGACTTCCTGACTGCCTTAAGTCTTGCTTCTGTTTGTTGTTACCATTCTTTATACCACCTATACTATTTTTTTACTATTTTATACCGATATTTTTTGTGATATATAATCTAGTGCAGGTCTAGCCTAGACCTATTTAACTCTGCAAATTCCTGAACCTTCTCCCTATTAATGTTTAATATTATTGTTCTACACACTTACGTGGTACTGCATAGCCTCAATTATGTCTGTACTTATTTCCTTTCACTATATATTGCCCTTGTCAATTTTTACAAGTAAGTAAATCGTTCATCATGCCTGAACTCACTGGACTGCACTGTACTGAGTAGCTTCATTCCTAAGCTTTAAAAACATACAACACATCACTCTGATGCAGATTTTTATTCATTTTCTAAATTCATTTCAAAACTGGATTATTTTTGTTAAATTCTTCATAATTATCTTTCACATAAACTTCTGGTTAAATATAATCTTCCTCTGTCCAATTCTTCGGAAACAAAGAAATTATTTGGTCTCGTTAGTGCCATTACTTACTTCTCTGACAAAAATGCATGGTTTATCCCAGATAGTCAAAAACTACTAGTGGCTCTGGATGTAATTTTCAAAGGAAAGAATTGACAAAGGGAGCAGGAAATTATAACCATTAACAAAGCAAATCTCAAAATAAGTAATGATAATTGATTGAGAGTGTGCAGCTCCTGAATCATATCCTGAAGCTTTCCTGAAACAGCTTTAAGGTCCACAATCACTATATACAACTCTGACATTCCTGTGAGGAGCCTAGATTGCAAGAACATTTGTTTGTTTTAGGTCTTTTGTAGTCAGTATGCTGAGATGAAAAAGCTCCAT
Source organism: Cephalopterus ornatus (assembly GCA_013396775.1). Classification (NCBI taxonomy): domain Eukaryota; kingdom Metazoa; phylum Chordata; class Aves; order Passeriformes; family Cotingidae; genus Cephalopterus; species Cephalopterus ornatus. The sequence goes on along the minus strand of VZRE01005292.1, from coordinate 73,091 downwards.
GTGCACTCAGCCATCGGGTGATGCCTCAGGCTAGGGTAAAATCAGGCTTAAGTGACTTTTTAAAGCCTCTTCAGTTAGGATGCTGCTACTAAGGGGTAGATGCAAAAGAGTCATGGTGCTTAAACACTGTGTAGCGTTAGCTAGTTGACTTACAAATTCAGCCTGGAAGCATGACTGTCTCCAAAAACAGTGCAGATACACAGCTCCCATGAAATTATTCTGTTAATTGTTTTCTAAAATCAAAAGAACTTGTTCTTGTAACAGCAGCAAAATGCTAGAGCAGATAAAATGGAGCTTTCCCTTGCTGGGAAATATACAAAAGATTAAGAAATATACAAAAGATTGGGGACAATACAAAAGATTAAAGAGATGACGAAAAATTCTTAAGATGAAAAAGTAAGAAGCAAGAAAGAAAATCTGTTTGAAGGGATCATGCAGACCCACCAAGTATCATTCAAAAGCAAAGACACCAAACAGCTGGTGTAGAAGCAGACATGAAAACACAGTTTCTGCTGTGGAACCAAATTGACAATGCCAATATTAAGGAGTTGTGTATTTTTCCTCTCAAAAGGATGCGGATCAAGTCTAATATCATGGGAAAGATGCACTTCCCCCCACCAAAGGCAGAGTGTTTATGTGTGTACACGTCACAGTATGCTGTAGTCACTCTAAATTCCTAGGATCAGCCACAAAGACATTGTTTCATGTAAACCAAACTGGAAGACTAGCATTTCTTGGAAGCAAAACAATTGAGTCTATCTAGCCATCAGCCAGTGAATTTATTATTATTCAAATATTTATTTTCTGTACATTTTCTTACCTTATATTCTGAACTGAGGAATTCAATGATTCATCTGGAACATTACTGGTTACAGCTGCATGTCCTTCTGTGAGGGGCTGCAACGGCTGCATTACGTGAACTGTCCGAAAAAGCTGAGTGGATTGTACTGGCTGCGGAGACTGCATTGTCCTCAGAACTTCTGAAGTCAAGCCAGATGTCTGCTGCTGTCCAACTTCTACATGCTCCTTCAGCTTAGCAGGCTTTGTGTTTCCTGTTTTTAGCACCGCAGTTGACCCTCCCTTTGTCCCTGCGTTTGCAGATGCTCTAGTTCTGCTTGATTGGTTTCTGTTGGTCACCGCAGTTGAGAGCAGACTTGAATCTGATGATTCAGTGCTAGGACTCGCATCCTCATCATCAATATAGATGAGGTCTTTTGGCATTTCTTTAAATTGGTACACTAGACGCTGACCTTCTACCTTAGCCAGGATTCCTCTTTGGTAATAGTATCTGTTTAAAGCATACACACATCAAGTTACACAGGTTTTTTGCCAAAACCAAAACAAAGCAACAAAACTCCCAGAAAATAAACATAGCACTAAGAAGTACACAAATTTTTAAGTGTCTAGTTTCTTCACTATAAAAAAGTTGCCAATTTAATAGCATATTGTTTTCCTCAAACAACTTTCATTTACTGGTATTTCATGTCACGTTTTACCTCCAATCTTAAATACCTCTGAGGAGAAAAAGAAAAGAACTCTACAACTTGGCAGCTCTGCTATCAACTCATACTCTTTAAAAAGTTGCATGAAACTTTCAGTTCTCCTCTTGACTCATACAGTTCTTTCCGTTACCTGAATTCATACTTATTCACCAGTGAGCACAGGCAGACATTTTAGCTACAACAAAGCAAAGGGAAAAGGACAGGAGGGCACTACTTCTGTTATATTTACAAACTAATATGACAACTTGAAATTATGCATAGCGAGGTGAGGGGTGAAGGGAAATTAAAAGAAACACATAGCTGTTCAGTTGGACAATTATCAATCAGCAGTAAGACCGAAGCTTTGTGGACGGATGCTTATTTTGCAGTCTTTTATGTATGAGAAAACCCCCAGCCTGATAAGCAGTGGCACACAGTTCTATGTTTTAAAACTGTCTGTACATGCAAAGTTCAGAGAAGTGAAACCAGACCTGAGTTCTAAAACTTTATCTTCCAATGGAAAGGGGATTATGTGCAACAAGTAGAAATAATTTAATGAATACACCTGCATTTAGCTTTTTTTTTTTAGAAAAGAGATTCAAATTTTATGTAAAAGGCTTGCCCCACTTGAAATCTTCAGTCTTTTACTTTGTCTGTGTCTGACTGTGAAGATGCAGTTTTTGCAGCAGCACTGAAAAATGTCTACACTGAAACTGAAGGCGACTGACTTGGAGTTGAGGTTAGTGAGGGTTACTTTTAGTTAGCTAATTTATTTTGCTGAAATAACTTCTTCATTGTCCAAACTAACAGAATACTATGTTGTTATACAAATTAGATGAGGCATTAAATGCATACAAACGCTAAGGCAACAAAACCAGTCTTTTATTAAAAATACACATACCTGAGAGCCCTACCCATTGTTTCATAATTCATGTCAGGTTTGTTTTTGTGTTTTCCCCACAACCTGGACACAGCCTTGGAATCCACCAGTTTGAAAATGCCCTTCTCTCTTTGAGTCCATTTGATATATTTAGGACACGTAGCTTTGTCCTGGAGCAGCGCTAGTAAGAACTCCCAGAGATAAATGGTATTTCCTAAAATGAAAGTATTTCAAAACATAGGAAAAAATAGAAAAAATATTAGTTGACTATATTTTATTAATAATGCAAATAATCTTAAAGTAAGAAGCTGAGATCTTTACAAATACATTGTAATATATCATCAAGACTAGGAAATAGTGATGGAAAAGGATAGGAAAAGATTCCTGTGAGTTATTATAATCTGGATGCCCAAATACCCCAGCCACTCTCTCTGTACCAGTTAGGCACCAGTCAACCTACAGTTGCCCCATTCCAACCACCAAGATTAGACAGCATTAGCCACCTGTGTGTCTATCTCCCTTCTGACTAATCTGGTTACAGAAGCAGTCACTACTGCTTTAGCTTGAATAGGAACATGTTCAGGTCTGTCATCTAAAAATGATGGAAATTAGGCTGTTGCTTAAATGCTTTGCTGAATTGAGGTGACCGTTACAATCCTTTAAAAGGCTAAACAAAATCCTTTATTTAAGAATTAGATTTATGCAATCAGTGGTATATGCTGAGGTAGGCATGTCTTCAAGGATAAAGTACAGAAAAAGGTATTTTTTTTAATCCAGCAAGTGCTTGCACTTACTGGTAGACAACCTCAAATTTAATTTTACAAACAAGCAGGCACAAACACTTATATATGGAAATCCATCACATCTGTTCAGTGTCTACCATGTATAAAGAAACAGTATTAAAATCACAGATTGTGAATACTTAAAACAAGCACAAAATTCGCATATTTTTTCTGAATCACATTAAAGGAGTCTAAACTCATACAACTAATGAGACCCTTTTTCTTGCCCTTTTTTTTAAGACTTTTGGGTGTTTGACATTCTTTTGGGAATCTGAAGCTGCACATAGGCCTTTTAGTTGTTAGTCTGAGAAAGTAAGTAAAAACTTCTTGTATCACGTCCCATGAGTAGCTGAGCAAAAACACAGCAAGGATAGCATGTGCAAGTTTCATAAATTCCACAAAAAATGATGCCCAGCACATCAGAAGGTGACAGGATCACTTTTGATAGCTTCAATTTAATCCAGCAGATTTTTTTCCACTTTAACAACCTCCAGTCTGATCTCTTTTTCTTCTAAAAAATGAAATTCTCACAGTACTGTTTTATAAACTATATTTAGTAAATACTCAAAGTCATCAGCACTGGCAGTACAAAAATGTTAGCAGCTCCTTCAGCAGGTGGAAGCTTGAAAAGTGAGCATTCCTAGAGAAAAAACACCGCCTTTGCAAATGTTTCCCAGCTTACATAAAATAGTCTGTTTACCTTCAGATACCCCAGAGGCAAAGGTTAACACTGTCATACAGGAGTGAGAGCATTCCCAGACATTTATGATCTAATCCAGGATGCTTTTGTTGTAGTCTAGACCAGAAATGCTCAGCTGCATCAAGGCAACCTGAATATTTGTCACTGCTTAGCCACTGAAAATCACTATGAAAATAGACTGGCTGCAAAAACTAGGTCTGCTTTACTGACAGGCTTTTTTAACCTCCTCTGAGTCACAGCGGAAGAAATAGGTATAAAACTCAGTTTTCTCTAAGCATCGTATCATATAATTACATGGAGAGCTTGTTATTTTAGCATATAAGTTCCCCTTAGGGAACAGATAGGCAGCTCTCGTGATTTTCTAGCTGTTTCCCCGCCATGGCTGGTCATATTAGTATGTCTTTTACTCAATTCTGTGTTTCTGAAAATGCAAAACAAATGCTTTTCATAGCAGGCAGTGGTTTCAGGCAACACGCTCCTTTTTATTTCCTTCAGAATTAGCAATTTTGTAACAATGGACAAATGTGAATTATGATGTATCCTTGCTATCATTGACAGAAACATCAGAATCTTCTGCTTTTTAATTTTTGTGGCTAGCTGCTGGCATATTTTCTATTATTTCATTTGAGCACCACATGGAGGTTCCTCTCATATTCTTCTTTCATTTTTACTTAAAAATCAGGTTGTGATTAAAAAAATAAAAAGGCAACAAGGTATACTTAAAATTGATGCCATTAACAAGTTAAATATTTATTGCTTGCCAATAGTATTTTGTTCCTGTTATTGCAGAAAATGCCTCTTCAAAAGGACAAAACCCAACATATTCATTTGTCAGTGTAGAGATTTTTCTGACTTCAGGAGTCTGACTGTTATGACACCACCTTCCAGGGTTGGCTGGGCCTCTGTCCTGCCAAGTACTGCATGCATGCAAGCCCATCAGTCCCTAGACATATAAGCAGGCAGCTGTGACACAGGGGAGGCTCATTTCCAGCTCCCACTGAGTGCGGCACAACTCGCTGGGGTCCATGGCATCAGGCTGCCATTCAGACACGGCACGGGTGCAGGCATTGGACCCAAGAGCAAAGCAACAGAGTTGTTGACAAAACTGACAGGCAATACTGAACAGTTCAGTCTGGAGAAAAATTATTTATTGTATAAGTTATGTGGCATTTATTTTTATTTCTCCCTTTTAAACACATGAGGAATTAAAGAAATATCAAACCCCCAGGTTTTCCACTGAAGTCTTCAAGCTGTGTTATAACTTTTCTCCAAATTCAGGGCTTGGTACTTCCTGCTGCTGACTGGCAGCCTTGATTAGCCCCTCATGCAGAATTAGACACAGATGGAACACGTTTCCAAAGATCATCTGTCAAAATAACCACAGCCCAAGAAACACTAACACACTGCAAAGCACTCCCCAAGACTTCACTGAAAACACAGCAGACCCTGTGGGGGGTTGAAGAGTTTCCAAGAACCCTTGCAACTGAAGTGATAAATATGTTTTTCTTCCTAGGAACTGAGTATTTCACTGAGAAATCTCGTTTTCTTGTCTTTTACTTGCCTTAAGATGAGATATGTTAACCATCCCTGAACATAAGACTTGGGTTTATATCACAACAGAACTGGTGAACTTCTTCTTTTTACAGGTCACTCAGACACGATGTTTTCTAAAAACTTTAGTGACAACTCTTTGACTTACCCTTTCCATCTTTGTTTTTCTTTTTAACAGATATGTTTGGAGTTGTAGTAGGGGACTCAGAACGAGATGGTTTCGGTTTTTTCCCTGAAATAAACCACGAGTAAGTCAGCTGCAGCTTTAAAAAAAAACCCAAAGAATGAACAAGGACCTAAAAGGGAAGAGTTATGTTTCCCCAGTTGAAAGAAGATTCAATCTCTAAGTTCGGAACTCACTTCTATGTTGAACTTCATTTTCTACAGCAGGACTGGACCCCCTATGCTCTTACTGTACTTTTTTACTAAAGACTATAGTCACTTTCTAAAGTTCATGTGCTTTGGAAATTTCTGGGGCTATTTAGGTACTCTTAAGAGCACTTAAAACAGACAAGATGAGAAGAATAAGCTATTAACTCTTACCCAGAGTTTAAAGAGGAAAAGATAGATAAAATACAGAGCACTATCTTGTTCCCTCATCGCCAAACTGGAATTTAGGGACAAAATAAGATTTCCTGCTTGTCTAATCAATTCCAAGTCTCTACTGACAGCATCAAACTACACTGTCATGTGAAACAAACATTTTTTTTTAATCTTGTTGTCTTTTACACCTTTTTCAATAGTGGCTGCATATAGAGGAACGTCACTTTATAATGATCAGAAAAACCAGTAACAGGCTCTGAAAAAAAACATCAGTTTTTAAAGTCATAAGCATGGCGGCTCTATTTGGTAAGGAAGACTGAAAGAAAGAAATTAGTTACAACTGATTAGAAGAATGAGGAGCATTCATTTGAAAATGCTGCAAAATCAGCTACTGAAACATAAGGGAATAAAAAAAAAAAAATCGAAGTCATGCTGAAATATTTTTCAATATAAAACCTTGAACCTCCTCCTTTATTAGTTCTTATTCTCTGCAATGGTAGCCTTACAGGTGAAGTAATTAATCAGAAACCTTTAGAACTTTCTTATGAAATAGCAAATTATCAGGTTTTGCAGTGACCCCTTACTACACTGACGTTACTTAAATTACTGCCTATGATTATTGAGAGGCAGAATAGAGTAAGCAGATGTAAGACTCAGAGAAACATATTTCTAGTCCAAATAGCATATAGTCATAATTAAAGATCTAAAAAAAAATTTTTCTTTTTCTCTATTTATTGCATTTCAAAAGAACTGATGTTCTAAAGAGAGTCAAGACCAATAGGCCTGAGCAATCCCATACACTATAACTTTCCACTTTTGGTTTTGTTTTTAGGGGCTATTTTAGTAAGGAAACAGCTCTGCTGCAGAGTAAGAGTGAGGGTTTTTCACTAGTTCTGAAAAAAAGAAAAGCTCAGTGCCAGCCTGCACTATCTCCTTTGTTCTAGACTTCCAGGTATCTACAAGGAAGTCATAAGAAACACTGGTTTGAGCACTCACCTATTGACATTAGCAGTCTTGCTAAGTCCACCTTTGCACCTTTTTCTTTCTCTTTTTTTGACAGGGCATGAGGGAGGAGGGATAGTTAGTTCAGAGAGCTGTAGTGAAGAAACTCTAGTAATACTTGGAGTCCTCTAACTTTCTTGCTTCCATTCAGACAGGATTCATGACTGAGGACAGGACACAAATGACACCCATCATTTTGGCCAGTAATGCTTTCCTTTACTTGAATGAAAGTGGGAGGGAGGAAATCCTACAACATTGTTTTTTTCATATATCATGATAGGAAAGGATAAGGAACTACTGGGGTATATTTTTAGCAAGTTTTTTTCCACTCACCATTATAGGCTGCAGAAATGTCAGTTTTCCCTAAAATGTCTAGATGAAGTCACTTTGTACGGATCAGCCTCTAGTGCACAAGAAACCCCTCAGGGTAACTTCGGCTAAGTGCTTTCCCCCCTTTAAGTTGTGTCACAGGAAGACTCCATTGTATGCTAGTCTTGTTTCCCCTCTTGAACAGGTGTAAATGTAGCTATTAAGGAGTAGGGAGTGTTATTCTGATGTCATTAATTTAGACCTTATGTTTAAATACGTTCAGCTCTTAAGAGAAAATGAAGTGGATGAGATCTCAATTAGGTCATGACTGAACTACTGCTGATAAGCTTCAGGAAATATAAGTACTGATCCCATGTAATTTACATAATTCTGATTAGAGATAACCTAGGCTACTAAATATGAATACTCCTGCTACACCAATTCTAGGCTCTCTGTCTTCAGCCTAGACTACTTCAGGACATCTCATTTGGACAGTCCTCTACCAGAAGCCCGACCAAAATTATCAACCGGTGAAGAATGTGAAACTTCTTTACAGTAATGTATCCATGTTACCGCTGTGTGTGCAGTCTAGAGATACTTAAGGTGATGGTTTTAGACCACACTGTGAGCTATAATCTCCGGGCACTGACTGATACCATCAACAGCAACAGATAACAGAGACACACCAGATACGTTTCCTTTGTTTAAAAGAAGGTATTTTTTGAAAGCACATTAAGCACTAGCATGCTTCCTTCTTTGGTTCAATAGAGCATGAATTTATTACTTTTCAAAGTACGTCATTAAATTTCTTTTTGGGAGAGAACTTTACAAAGAGGAAGGATAAAGAACATGCAAGAGCTAAGCCTTACGTGGGGCTACCATAATTTTGGCTAGCTAATTGAATTTATAATCAGTATTTTCACTTTCCTACAGTGAGATGTTCATCCTGATTAAATATTTTATACCACTCCAGAAAATGTAAAATACATTTTCTTGCACTGCTTTCAGTGGGTTTTGTTAAAAAAAAAATGTACAAGCATAATAAACAGTAAATAACTAAAATATAATGTGTATATAATTTACGTGGCCACCTACTCCCAGATACCTCCCAAAGCAAACACAGGACTGAAGGTATTAGTACAGCAAATTCCCAAGTTTTTTTGTCTGACACCCCTTTGTTTTTCCTGTCTTTCTGATGCATAGTTTGGCAGCTCAGTGCTCAGACATTCATGAGTACAAACATCATACTGAGCATATGTTTGGAGTTGAGCAGATGGGTGGATATAGCTCTCCTGCTGCAGCAGTAAGGCCCACAAGGAAAGGAAGTGAAATCACCTCATCACTTCTGGAGAACATTTACTTGGAGGAGCTCTACTTGGCAGTGCCATTCTGGCCCAGTTAGCTGGTAATGCTCGGCACTATTCATCCCTCTAAGTTTAGCTGATAGACTTCTAGTTTATGCACTAGAAGTCTATAAAATCTACATAAACCCTATAAAATCATGAGTGACATGGACAGGACAAAACAACCACCATTATTTGCCATGCCTCAAAACTCACCAAAGGAAAGGAAACAGACTGCACTTAAAAAAAACCCCTACAAACAAACAAACAAAAAATCCAAGAGAACCCCACCCACACACTGCACATCATCCTAAAGTGCACTGCAAAATTAATAACATTTTGCAGCAATTCTTGTACATCGATCACTTATAAATGCCAGGACATTTTGAAGTAACACTTCAACATCACTCAGGCCATACCACCTACCTCATGAACACTGAAATTCAGTGAAAACTAGTAGCTAATGAAACACTAAGCTGACGAATCTTCTCTAGGGTTTTTTTTTTTTTTTTCTAAAACAAACACACACATTTGCTGTGAAGCAACTGGTTTTCTAACCTACAGCTAAGGAGGAGGAAGGAGTGGGAGTAAGCAGAAGCACAACACGAAAGAGGGTATGAAAGCATCAAACCAAAGAGGTTAAATGCCTGGCAGATAGCAGCTCCTTGTTTTGACACACAGAAGTCAACAGTATAAAACAAGAAGGAAAGAAAAGAACAAAACAAAAAACCCAGTTTAAAATGCTGTGGTTATCTCACAGTAGTGCACACAGCACGGTAGCTTCCCCAGCAATACTTTCAGGGCAGCTGCTGGTAAAGCTCCCTTCCACAGCAGTTTCAGTTCAGCTTTCTTAGGGGAATAAGAGACTTCCTGACCCACGCCCCTCCCTGCAGGACCTTGTGACACACATGGGGCTCAGGAGGCTTCCCCAAGATCTCCACAGGCTGCTATGCTCTGTCTCACAGATAATTCCCAACATTTGGATTTAGCAGCAAAAGTAGCAGTAAAAATGCACTCCTATTCAGTAGCAGTATGGCTGGGTAGCAGGATTCCTGTTCTGGAAGACTTTTATTTAACAGGGGAAGCTGTTAAAGTCCTCATGCCTTAGGATTAGCTCCAGAAACACAACTCCCTTGGTTTATTTTTCTTTTTTTTTTTTTAATTGGTTGCAAGGGCACCTAACATCTGCATATACTACATGACTCTCTTTCCTTGTACACATCAGCTTCAGACCTCTGATGGAGTCTACGCTAAAGTAGGGTGGGAAAAAAGGAGCAGAAGATCTGGCTAACACCACTCTTTGGCACAGCATCGACTACAATGGAACATCACTACACTGTGTAAATGTAATCTACTAGAAATGGGATTAACACTTACTATAGCATGCAGCTATTAAAAAAAGAATGAAATCTTTCATATTTAAGAAAAGCTAAAAAGTCCTCCTCATTCTCATCCCATATTCTGAACTGATCAAGTATCTTCAGTTGAAGCTAGGTAAGGGCTAATGAAAGTACTTTGGGATTCACGATAACAAAAGCTCTACAGCACCAGTATATGTGCTCACACTACCCAGGAAGAAAATGCTTTTTCTGCATTTCTAGCTGAGCCTACTCAATTATTTTGGCCTGACACCCAGAATGGGTCCACACACCCACAAGGGGAAGCGACCATGCCACCCACTGTTCTCCTACTCCATGCTGCTGTTCTCCAATATCACCTTACCTTTTTTCTTCTTTGGTTGTTCAAATTCTGGAGTCTCTGGTGATTCAGCGTAAGGGTCTGGGGCTTCCACCACCTCAGGGATCCCATCAAGTGTGACTGACACATGTGTAATAGGAGCAACCATATCATCCTCTTCAGTTGCACCAAACATAGTTGCTTAAAGGAAGGGGACAAAAGGAGTATTTTTCACACAGCCAAGAGGACTTTTAAAAGCTGGTTTTAGAGCAATAATTTAAAGATAGAATAAAATAAAACTATGACAATTAAGGCCTTCAAGGGACAGAAGACTAGTTCATAATGGAATATATGTGCCAAAAACATTTCACACAAGCAGAAGCACTACTAAAATAGAAAAATTTAATGATATAACCAAAAAAGCACAATTTTCTGGTGATCACACATTCACGTTTAAGGCAATCTGCAAATATAAGTGTATATTCTTTTATTCTGACAACAGACTAATACTTGATCAGCCAAACAAAACACTGCAATCTAAACCACCCAACTTCATTCATATCTTCCCTCTGTAATTTTTCATTCCTTCTTTTCCTGTTCAAACTCTGGCATGGCAATGAAATCTTTCATTGCATACATTGGATTTCTGATAGCCTTTACATTCATTGTTTGGGTATCTGGAAGTTATAAAATAATCTTACCAGTTCCATGCAATCAGACTGCGCTAAATCCCTCCTCCTTTCAAAAATAAACAAGGCAAACACAGACTGGATTTTCTTTCATAAAAAACTTACTTATTCTTTTTTCATCCAACATAGGACCAGGGGAGTCCATATTGAGAAGTGCTTCAGCAGCCTCGATTGTTTCCATTGTTTCATCTCCATTATGACAAGATGCTTCAACTAAAAGCAAAGGAGAAAAAATAATTCTTAAGAAGCTACAAACTGGACTTAAAGCTTAACACAATATTTATTCTTATTTCATTTCCAGAAAAAAAAAGAAAGGAAAAAGTGGTAAACATGGTCTTTCACTACATGAGTAGAAACAGATTAGCTGGGGAGAAAACACAGACTGCAATAATTCGATTTATTTAGTACAGTACATTTTTCAGATTACACGTAAAAAAATCCCCAAACCAAACCTAAACCTCATACAAAACTTTTGATTCTGCCTCATCATCCTCTTTGCTGATCAAGCACATGCAGTAAAACACAACACCCATGAACCTAAGAAATATCACTACCACAAACAATATTCCAGAGAATATTATTTAAAAAACGTAATATTGCTAACTTCTTATGGTGGTCCAAAGTGTTATCCACATAAAAACATGTGGGTATGACACTCGAGGACACGATTTAACGGTGAGCATGGTGGTGGTGCTGGGTTGATGGTAGGACTTGATGATCTGAGAGGTCTTTTCCAACCCTAACAATTCTGTGGTTCTATGAATGGAAGTGAATTCCATAAATAAGAGATGCTCATCAAAAATATCCATCATTTAGCCTGGAGGAAATAAAAAAAAAATATTCCACAAGTTCTATTAGACAGCATACGATCTAAAGGCATAACTGAATCCTAAACCATTCAAACTCATAGGAATTACAGTTAGGGCTACAGTGCAAGCTCCAAGAACATACTGGAAAGCAAACATGAAACATGAAAAGCAATACAGAGGGCTGGCAAACCTTCCAAAATTTTTGACTTCTAGACAATTCCTCGTGAATCTCAGGAGGGCAGCCATTACACAAACCCAAAGCTCTTGAGCATTAATTTATGATGCTTAAGGTACATCTGAAGGTCATCTGAGGGTACACACCAAAAACATCCAATAAAATATCATTTTGCAAAATAACAGCTCTCCCAAGAAGGTAATGCTGGTTTAACTGGAAGAGTACTTCACCAGAGGATTTTTTCAGAATAACTGTATCATGAAAAATAAGATAGACGGTAGTTCCTGGTACCATAAACATTTAAAACTGGTTTACACATTCTTTTAGAAATTACTGTTTGTTGGATGGAAATGCACGGGCCGGGCTTCCTTATCCTTTGACGTGAATTTGATGCAACTTTGGGGAATTCATTGCATCTATCAAAGTGATCAAAAGGGCTGCATTAGTATTCCCCTCCCTAGGACACCAATAAACCTCATTTACTTTCTAAGTCCAGCAACGGTGATAAGTCAGCTTCAGGCCCTCTCTCCCTGTTTAGCTTTGAGGAATTTTGGGTGGGGCAGTTCCACAAGAAGAAACAAAAAAAAAAGGCAGACATGCACCTTCAAACACAATGTAATGACCTTGGAACATTTCTTACATTTCTTCACACAAAAGCAGGAGGTTTATGCCAAAATTTCTATACTTAAAAAAAAAAAAAACCACAAAAAAACTTAAAAATATCATAGCAATAACTGAGCACCCAGCTCAGTTAGCACTAAGCAATTAGACAATTAAAAAAACCAACCAACCAGCAAACCCTGGTTTCACCCAAAATGTTTACAGATTCAGCAATTGTATCATTAGGAGAGGGCAAAGATGAATGCTGACATGCAAACAAGTGCCCTACCTCCTCCACCCAGCTGTGCTTTATAGAAGCCTCCTTACCTTCTGGATTTTTTCTTTACCTTAGTTCCACCAGCCTCAAGAGTAAGAGGCTGGGCTGGTGCTGATGACTTAATCATTTCTGGTCCTAAGTTTTATCTGAATGCAAACTTTCCATACCATTTACCAGCATTACCAAGACCTCGATAAGGATGTGACCCTAAATATAGGCACGCATCACTGCCAAAGCAGCTGTTCTCAGTTCCAACACTGAATGGACAGGAAGGTTAACCTGTCACAATCCAGCTCAGCCAAAGCCATGGAGTGTGGCTGGTTTATGCTGCCACATATAATTTAAAAGCTAGCAGCGGTACCCTCAGGTTCTCAGTGCTGCAGCAGGGAGGAGAGAGCTGCTGCTGTCTGCTCTTTACCCAGTGAGAGCTGTAGGAGGACCAAACCCGCTCACTGGCTTTCAGGTACTGAGGTTACGGAGCAGAGTCACTTCTTCCCCTGAATGATAGCAGGTGAGGCAGAGGCTGCCAGCTTTACATCACTGTTAGACCACACGGCTAAAGGTTTACCATCCTTATCCAAGACTAAAGAAAGGAACTTAAAATAGCCATATAAATAACATAAGCATAGAAATTAGTATAATTTCATGTTCACAAAAAACACAAGCATGTTAAGGAAACTTCCCAGTCTGATCATTCATCAGACTCTGTCAGTCACTCTCCCAAGGCCAGAGACTGTCACTGCTAGGGCCAAAGCCCCTTCACAGCCAGCAGATCCGGTGAGCTGATGGTGCCTGGCTTGACTCCCCACACACCCCGCTCACACAGTCAGACCAGGTTTCCTTACTGATTCAGCCCCAGGTTTCCCATGGCAGAGTCGCAGATGTCTCATTCCACAAAGCCATTCATTCAAAGCACAGAAACAGCCCGAGCTGGTGCCTCCAAGGAAGACCCCCAACCAAGGAACCTCTGGGCTTTTATACCCTCACAGTCTACCCATGCACAAGTCTTGCTCTTCCTCTCTGTGTCACTCCACCTCACTGGTGTCACATTCCTGGCTCCTGCTGTGTCTGTCAGTGTCCATCCACCTGGCTGGCTTCACCCATCTTCGTGCCTTTTGTTATCCCAAAGGTTGGCAGTTCACAGCCACATGTCTTGGGCTCCCACCCAGAGCTCAATCTCCCTGCAAGCCAAGCTACCTGGCCCAGATGTACTCCTCAATAAGCAGCAGATTTAAGAAGAATTGGAATGAAATGGCTTATTTGTTACACTTGGCAAAGTCAGAACTGAAAGAACGAGGGAGGAGGGTATAATTTCTGAGAAGTATCAGGTTTCAAATTTTATCTTAAATAGGCGTAAGCTTTTTTAAAAAAAAAAAAGGAAAAAAGAGGGTAAAAAATTAAAAACGGGGATGGAAAAAATGAAAAAGGGAAAAAGAGTCAGGGAAGAAAAAAATGGGAGAAGAAAAAAGAAGGAGAAAAAAGGGGAAAACAAAAAAGAGAGAGGAGGGGGGGAAACCACACCTAAAAATATCTTCCTTTTTTTCCCAAGGTATTCTACAAGTTTTTGTTTATCTGAGCAAGCCACAAATGTAAGCTTCTGTATCTGCATGCCAATTACAGGTTTGCTATGAATCAGCGTTAGCACGAGGCTTGCCCAAACACAGCTTTCTGCTCTGTAACTATGCCTCACACTGGAAGTTCCCCACCTCAGTCCAAAGTCCTCCTTTCCTTACTCCTGTCTACTGTCTTTTTTGAAATTTTTACACCACGCCAGGCAATCCTGTCCCCTCCCTTTGCTTCCCTGGTGGCTGGCAGCTCTGGAGAGTGGACAACACAAGTCCTTGTTCAGGCTGAGATAAGGGCTGTGCTAGTCACAAGCGTGTTTAAATTCACTGCTGGCTTTACTAGAGACAAAACCAGGGACTGCAGAGCCTCAAAATAATGTCAGAAGAAAACTAAAGTCACTAAAAGTAGAAAGAGATCCACTAAACAGAGTCCCCTTTTGCAGAATAGCTGGCTGTTAAATTTAAGCACCTACTTTTTAGTATCAAATCTGAGCTGATCGTTATCGGACACTGCAAAACTCAGTTTAAGAACACAGGTACTTCAGAAGACCTGCACTTTTTTTTTTTAAAGTAAGGTTTTACAATTTATAAAGAAAATTACCTCATTGGGGAGGTATATGAAAAAACCCTCTCTGTTTTTAACCAGATGCTACAAGCAGCTGTGAATAATTTCTTTACAAAGTAACTGAAACCATATCCGTTTTTTTACAACTGGCATCTCATCAACCCATAATCCTCACAGATTAATACTGAAGTTCAGTTTCCACCTAACGACTCCTTTGGATTTCTTTGTACACCACAAATGACTACCTAAGATGCTGGGTTTATGCAGAAGTGCTAGAACTTCACAAAATGTACAAGGCAAATGCTACCCAACTTCAAAATGTTGTAAAATAACTTCAGAACTGGTTAGTAAGAACTGTTACTGATCTATGAAAACGCACACCTCCATGCTCCCTATTCAGACTAGGGCACAGGGCATTTAAGTGCAAATTTTCTGTCCCTCCTCTGTCATCCCACCCCCCAAACTGTCTCAGTGCTGCCACTTTCCTGTTCCCATGAAACAATGCCAGAACAGGTGAACCACAAAATGGCAGTCTTCGATTAACTGTTGTTTTTTCTAAATTAAATTCAACAGATGTGGCAAAGTTAAAAGAAAAAATTATAACAATAATTAAAAGAAAGTTTTCAGGAATTACATTTGTTCCTTCTCCCTGCGCACCTTATAAGCATAATTAGCCACACTGGTAAAATATACAAAGTGTAGCAAATTGTACCATCTGACAAGCTGGCCTGGAATTTCTTCTGCACAAAACATTATCCCCTGTATTTGTCACAGGAAAAAAAAAATTCAATATTCCTTTTGGAGATAAAACTAAATTCAAAGCCAAATGCTCCAATTAATTTTGTTAATCAATCTTTACTACATGATGGCTAATCATCTAAAATTCCATAATACTGGCAACAAACTGACCATAAAATTGCCATCACAGTTTCTTCCAGGGAAAACTGCTTTTAAAGAAGGGGGTGATAAGGCGGGTCTACCAATTCATTATAAAAAAATTACAGTCTGAATGTTAATGTAACTAAAAAGATGGTTGCTGGCCATCTCTCAGCAGGGCTTCATGTGAAACAGATTCTGTTCTTATAGTTTTCTGCAGGTTAGAATTTATACTACAGGCAAGTAATCACCGATGTCTGACAGCTGTGCTTTTGAAGGGCTGAAGCTACATCTTATAGATGAAAAAACCTAACAGCATCCATTATTCTGCAGATAAATCCCTAAAAAGTAAGTGCTTCAGTATCACGAGGCCTACTGCTAATTTCCGTTAGTCCAGGAGAAACGAGAAGCTTATTGTATGACAGTCATAAAACAGTACTGAAAAACCAGTAACTTAAAAAAAAATCCCTAAATCATTCATATTAAGCAGTCATCGCTTAGTAAAGTTTAGTCATTAATGACGGTCGTTTCAGTTTTGTTTTGCTGTAAACTTCAGGTTTATAAATATTTTAATGTGGAATTAGTACAGCCTTTATAATGTCTATTCCTCTCTCAAAGGCATAAAGTGGAAGTGAGTGAAAAGATTGGCACAAACTTCAAAGAGCAAAACAACTAATTTTACTGTTGAGACCAAACATGCGAATGAATAAAATCAAGAAGGAAACTTTAAAGAAGAGAAAAAAAAAAAAAGGCAGCTGAAAAAAGAGTAGGTGGGAAATTTCAGTTACAATTAGCCCCATTTCAGAGGCAGCCTACAGCAACCTGTGCTTGAACTGGGTCTCTTCCACACAGCAGTCCTGCAGTTCAAGCCAGCAGCTGTGGCCACAGCCAATGCTTGCCTGCAGTGGGCAAAGAGGTGACAGGGGCCTCCTTCCCCCATGTCCTCTCCTCACCTCCTGTGGGGTGCCTTCACACCCCCGGGCCCCAAACTCTACCCCACCAGAATCAGGCAGGATAGCTCCCTGCCAGAAATCATGGGCTGAGCCATTACCAGTGCTGCCTGCCTTGCACCCTGAGCAGGAGCTTTCCAGCAGCAATGCTGGTCCCTGCCCAGCCTGCATTCAACTACTTTCCAAGGAAACCCGCAGCATGCACAGTAGCTAGCAGGATGGAGAGTGTGAAACAGATAATTAGTTAACATCTCCTTCACAACAATAATTTCTGCAAAGTGGCAGCAGCTCTCAATTTCTCAGGACTTTGCCTTTAAAGAAAAGCAGACTGCTTGAACTACAACAGATGATAGGAACAATACTGTACTTGTCTGCCTCCAAAGTATCCCAGAAACCCTTGGACACCAACGGTTACAAGGATTACATATTTTCAGTTTCTGGCAGCAATTTGCAAACCCTTCTCATGTGACCAGCAACAACAACAAAAAAAAAAAAACAACAAAAAACGTTAAGAAGGACATTCACGAAAGTGGAGTTTCACAGTTACTCATGCAAGTAAAAGGTTCACACACAAAGTATTACAGTGAATATCAATTCACAAAAACGATCCACTATGAAAATTCACACAGACACATTAAGGGGTGCTTAAGTAACACACTGAGGAAATGCCAATTGCAGTGTGAATAATTAACATGAACAGCAAGTGAATAGTTGGCAAGAGGTCTCAACTCAAATAATGTTTGAGTATGTAAAACCTTCTTGAATAATAACCTAACTTATTTGTATGGTCACAGTCTGTTCTCAGATAATTCATTACTAAGAAAAAAAAGAAGCAATTTGCATCAGATAAAACCATTTACTGAGAACAGGTCATGTCAATTTACTCTGTGAACTCTTCTTCATGTCAAGTTTTGCTGAGTTCTTGTTTTGCTTTTGGTAGGTAAAAGGTTGCATCAGAATATCCCTTTGGAAATGTCAAAAGCATGAGTGAAACCAAAAAACTGTCTGCATTCCTGGAGATGGTCCAGGTGTGGAGCCTAGTGGATGAAAGAAGACTGTGAAGTATTTAGCCCACCTTTGAGATTTGTTCTCCAAAAATGCTTCAAATACATGCATTAAGTGAGGGGCTGTTTTTTAAAAAAGTGACATCTCTGAGCTTTCCTCGTGAGGAAATTGTTTTCTCTTTGGGGATACCTTTTCTAAAAGAACTTACACAAAACATGTATTTTAGCTATTAATCGTTATTAGAGATCCAAAATTAATACTATGCTGAGCATACTTACACCAGCAAGTCACACTAATGTGCACATTTTATAGCTAACTGTACACCCTCAGAAAGTTAAAAGTAGTACATCTACTCAAGCTGCAAATTCCAACTTTTTGGTATATATGTTTACTTAGAAATGTAGTGGCTATTAAACAAGAGCAAACTAAACCTATGAAGAGCAAAGAAAAAATCTTGTTGGTACTCTGAGCAGGATTCTGCCTTAATCTCTGGATGAAGTTGATGGATGAAACTTTTCACCATTATCAGCTGTGCAGCTGGGATTGCAAGCCACCTGCTAACAGTATTAATGCCATTTTCTCTGTCTCTTACAGAATTAACAGCATTCAGTACAACTATTCATTTTGTTCCGTTGTTTTTTGTCATTAAGCTTTTTTCCACCATTAGTCACAGCCATCTTGGCGCAAAAACATAGCACAGAAAACGTTTTTATTGCCAACCTGTGAGGGTGATATCATCATCTTCTATGATTTGCTCTTCCGCGACATCCAGAGAGTTTTCAGTGATCATGTCACTAGGTTCATCCACACAGGTTAAGCCAGAGTAGTTATGCAGGAGTTCTGCACTAGGAACATGCTCCACGATGACAGCAGGGAAAATGGATGGATCACCAAGCTGGAGGATGGGGGGAAAAAAACAACAACAAAACTGTAGTTAGACCACATCCAACCTAACCACTTACTGATTAATACTTCAACAGACCTATACTACATCACTTGAACTGTCAGGAGGGAATACCAGAGAACAAGATGATTTTTAGCACATGCAACCAAATAGCAGCAGTATCCCACTACAAGACAGAGGCTGAATATCTCTGAAGTATCTAATGTATGACTTTACTCCGGTACATAATGCCAGACTTCTGTGACGCGATTTTACAGCATTAAAGCTGACAATACAGAGGGGTGGCACAGCACAGTAAGTGATAAACTTTGCTGGCAATAATACTGCATGAGCGACTTCATCTTTTGCTCTTCCCATCAAGCTGGGCGTGGAGGAGTGGACTGTGGCTGTCAGGACTGGATGAAGCTCTCACAGGCACAAAGTTTCCCATGAGGCATTATTTGAAGTTCACTATTTTAGGACACATTTGCTAAAAGATGAAGGCATGTAATGGGTTGATATAAGTGCTCTAGTACATTCCCTCTCTAATTCTCATGGCTTTAGTCACTTGACATTCCTCACACCACACCCTCCCTGCCACTTTCCTTCCTAAGTCTGCTTTCAGACATCATCTTGTTGTCTTGATAGTTATTTTGCATCAGAGACACAGAAGAAAAGAGGTAGCTGGAAAACAGAAATCAAGCTGACCAGCAATAATAATGAAATGCATACTCTCTGAAAAGGAAAGCATTCAACAGGAAGAGGTTTTCAAAAATAACGTCTACTACAGACACATTATTTTCTAAACTGAGTCTTTTAAAATGTCATTCGCAGGAAGAAAGTCATAGCTGGTGATAGCAGAGCAGGGTCAAAGAAAGTCTACTGTAACTCTAAGGTTCCCTCATTACAAAAATAAAACATGCTATGAATGTGGTAAGCTTTAAACCAAGAAACCAAACTGAAAAGTTGCTAAGAGAAAAAGTTTCTGAGAGAACCAGAATATATACATTTGGTCTTGCTCTCCACAGAAGAGCACAGACATGTACAGATCACAGAATCATAGAACAGCCTGGGCTGCAAGGGTTCATCTAGTTCCAACCCTCCTGCCCCAACCCCTTTAACTAGACCATGTGGCTCAGAGCTCCACCCAGCCTGGCCTTAAACACTTCCAGGGATGGGGCATTGCAACTTCTCTGGGCAACATGTTCCAGTACCCTTCCACCTTCACAGTAAAGAACTTTTTCCTAATACCCAATCTAAACCTGTCCGCTTTTAGTTTGAAGCCATTCCCACCTGTCCTGTCACTACATGCCCTTGTATATAGTCTCAGCTTTCTTGTAAGCTCCCTTCAGGTACTGGAAGGAAGAGCAGGTAGTTTTATTTAACCACACAAGGAAGAAACACAAGGTAAAAACCCAACCATATGATTATGATCTTGCTCAGGAATTGCTCATGTCTCACTCTTGGCACTATGCACACTGTCACCAATGGAAAATGGTATCAGAGCTCTTGGCTCAACACAGACAAGGCTTCCCCTAGGGAAGAGTCTGGACCATAAAAAGTACTGAAAGTAAAAAGTGCAATTAGAAGTTTTAAAAGGCAGTAATTACCACTTCAAATTGCTCTGTGTTTTGTAAAACATGTCTCAGCAAAAACTGTGGTAAAGGGCAACCAGGATAAAAGGAAGAACTAAGAAACAAAACTAGTATTTTAATGGGCTTCTATCATGGACAGTCTGCTAAACAAAAAAACACCAACAAAACCAAAATTAAAAAAAATCCCAACAAATAACGGACCAACTCTGTTAAACATAAGCTTCAAATGAGAGCAATATGGTAGCAGATCAATAAAAATGAACAAAGTGCAGACCAGTTAAAGCCCTCTTGTGCAATCATGTTGCCAGATAACAGGCATATATCGAGTCAAGCAATGGGATAGCTTCTACCCCACACCTTTGTGGCTACCTCTAACCAGCACTGCATCATGCCAAACCTGAGAAACCAGAAATCATTGGTGGTCAAGAGTTCCCTGCTGTTCCTCAGAAAGACTCATGTTCACATTGTTTGTCTTATTTGTTTACTGACCCCAAAATCCTTGATCCTGTTTGCTTCCAGGCAAGAATAAACAAATAGATTAGATTAAATAAAAGCCACATCAATAAAGAAAGATAAAATGCTGTAAAGAGAGAAGAAAAAAAAACCTCTATACGTTAAAAAAAGTTTTATTTTTAACAATATGTTCCATAAGCTACAAGGAAGATGGTCCATGACAGTCGTCTGAGATACAATTCATGTTCTAAAAGTAGTTTAAATACCTCAAATTCAGTAATATGCCACAGTACATAATCTGGGGATGTGAGTTTCATCTATTGCATGCCCATATGCAACCACATTTAAAGAAAAATTTTAAAAGGATTACATACAGCTATCCACTCAGGCTCCAGTCACTTGCAAGCAAGAACAGTACATGGTTTGCAAGTACCTTTTCAGTATTCCAAGGTAAAAACTATGGATTTTAGGTAGGGAAGATGCAAGTAAAAAGGCTTCAGTCTTCTCATCCTGCTCTAGTTTATAGACGCTAAGGGTGAGGTTCATCTCACCTAACTTCGGACAGCTGTGTTCATGATCTAGGAACCCCAGGTTTCCTTCAGAGCCAACAGACAGAAATTGTACTTCTAGGGCACAGTTTCCCTCCCCAGTTTTAGCCCCTGTGCTACAATAGGGTGTCATGCCCTAAAACCACCTATTTCTCTGCATTGACTATAAAAGGGGTGAGGCATTGGGGTGTTCATTTCTGATGTAGGCAACTGTGTCCCACACACTCATCAGCAAAATAATTTATTTCTAATACAAAGGTGGTTCTTCATGCACTAACCAAAAGGAAGAGCGCAAACTATCCCAAATTCAAGTGGATAAATCAGCAATGATTTTCAAGAAATTGACACAGAGATCCACAGAGGAATAATTTGTGTATTTTTTCCTTTTGCCTACTTCTGTTGTTTCATCTTTCTCATGCAAAATACAGTTAAAATATGACACCCTAGCTCTGCCAAAGCTTTGACTTGACTTCAACCCATCTCCCATCTTTGCTGGATACATAAAGGAGTTGAGCTACTGCTGAAACCCTCCCAAATCTCAGACACCAAATTCCTTGCTGTAGTTTATCTACAAACCCATTCTGTAGATTGATCTTTAACAATTCAGAGGAGTGCAAAGCTTCATACAGATGCGGAAGTCCCTGGAAAATCCCATGAGCAGGTCCCTGAAAGCACTGGTCATGCTCCATAACACCGTAAAAACTGAACCCTCTCCTCCTCTAGGGGCCAAAGACAACAATCTTCCTTCCTGCTCTCGAATTCTTCCAGCGTGTTTGACAGGCTGACAAGGTGTTTCTTTTTTTCTCTGAGAATTGTCTCATCAGCTGTCACCAACTGACAGAAGATCAAAACACCATTCTGGTTGTGGAAAGGGCAAATAAGAAAGGGGACTTCTTCTGCTTTGGAACTGTCTTCTCATACTACAAGTCTTCTAAGGAAGATAACTTGCCCCAGGAATATGGTGACTAGCTTCTAACTGGCGTGGAATAAATTTTGTGCAAGTGAGAGATGGGTGGGAAGAAACACATGCAATAGAGAGGAGAAGGGAAAAGCTACATGGAAAAAAAAAAAAGAGAAAGAACCCTTGGGGAAAAAAAAAAAAATCTATCTTTTTAACCAAATGACAGAACTCAGACTCACAATGCAGATGGCTATTTATTAAAAGAGAAAACAAAAACAAAACAATGCAAAAACTAAACAAAACTAGGTGAAGTGACCTTAGTGATTAGAAAATGGCCTTCAGTTTTCTCTTGCTGAAGGTTCCTATGTGGAGGCAGAGGCAGCCTCTTGGCTTTAAAAGGCATTCCCATGGCCAGCATCTGAGGGATGCTGCAGGCAGATACATGCTGCTTGCTTTCCTGGGAAGACAACCTCATTACAGATTTCACAATTTTCCTTAAAGTCTTCATAAAACTGCAAGTGGATAAGGGGGGGAACTTTCTGCAGAAGTTGGAAATAGCAAAAAAAAATTAAGACATTGGTCTTGAACAGGTGACAATGTTTCAGAAAGCCTGTGGTGACATCAGGAAATGTGGAAGAGCAAACTGAAGCATGAGATAATGGTGCAGAAGTCATGGCCCAACCTAAGGGCTTGGACCTCTCTTCTGCAGAATAAGGGAAGAGAGAAGCATCCCTCCAAGATATAGAAGGCATCTTCAGGCATTGGTTACTGCACCCATCAGAGCCACTTGAGAGAGCATATCCTGGCACAGAGCAGTCATGATGGGAACCCTGTTACCAACTTAATGGTTGTAATGATTCAGCTTGTCCCTGGTATCATTTAAAGCTTCCTAGTATGGATCTAGCTACTCTGGCTGCTTTTATTCAACATTTTAAATTAAGAATATCCTGATCAAATATCACATTAGCTGTAAGTCCACAAAGGACTAAATGAAAAGACATTGACAGAAAAAGCCGCAGATAGGAAGAGAAGTAGGTTTAGGGAGCAGCACTGACTCAGCCAAAGCCTGTACAAGCTCCTGTACAGTTTTATCTGTTTCTCCCTCTCTCCCACTCTCTCAACAAAAATATAACCCAAACAAAACAAAACAAAACAAACAAACAAAAACACAGAAAGGAGGAAAAATAGCAAACCCTCTATTTTAACCAGATCTCTGACATGTAGCAGAAGCCAGACAGGTTATCAGTAGCCTTAGCACCAGCCACTTGTTCCCTTCTCAAAATTACGAGGATATTTTCCTCCTATTTCTTCCTCACCATATATCTACTATGTGATAAATGAACCCTCCAAGTTAAAAAAAAACTCGTTCTGTTCTAAACTGCAAAGGATAAAGCTGATAAGAGCAAGCCTTTCCCGTTCACAAGGGTCCATGTGATTGAGCCCCTCCCACTGGCATTTGCCACTGAATGCTGAATGCTTACATTTGCAAATGGACTGTTCATAATTTATGGTTGTTTAACCAAGACTTAAAAAAATTAAACAAAATAGCCATGAATTATGACTTCCCTGAAATACTGAGCATAGCTGCCATTTAGACCCTGAACCTCTCCCCGCAGCTGTTTCATGTCCCAACAGCTCTTAGCACAACTGAGCTCCAGGCAAAGCTTTGTCAAGAAGAAAAGTACCAAAGTTTTTGCAATGACAGCTTGCAATGATGTGGGGGCATCACAAAAATAATTATCCAAAGATCAGTTAAATGACACCTCTGTGTAAGCATCACCTTTTGTATACTGATGAAGATCAAAAAAATGCTTTTGCCCAACAGAGACTTACAGAGCTAAAACTTTTGAAAAGTACACAAATTATGTTATCTGTCCTTAAATACACATAATCTATCCAGAATTTCAAAACTTTCAGAGTAGCAATAGCTGCTATGTGGTAAGAAGCAGATACATCAACTATAAGCAAGAGGCAGGCTTTTCAGGTTAATGCTGTACTGTGAGTCCTTGTCTGAACTAAATCTTGCTGCAGCTGCCCAGGTCTTTACTTCTGCAGGAGTCTTTAATCCTGCAGTCTTTGCAGGACTCCTGTTCTACAATTGAGTATTCAAGATCTACCTTCATGCAGCCCCCTGCATCTTTGATATCTGAACTAAGTCAACCCAGTGATTTAAGAGGAGCTTGCATCTGACTGTTTGCAGTGAAGGACTTTCTGCTATGCACTCTCTGCCTTTGACTTCATCACCTTTAAGCGTATGCTATAGGATGCCTTTTTGCCTTAAGCTTCATCTGGAGCAGAATTTAGTAAGGTGATGAGATAAAAGTCAAGATGGAGTTTGATCTGAAGCTGAAGAAAGCTCTGCTAAGGGAGGTTTTACTGTCCTATTGAGTGCTCTTCAGTATTTTTAAATTTTTTCAGGTGCACATCTGAAGAAACTGCAAGAGGCAGAACACTTGGCTAAACTGAACAAAACCGTGTCTGCTTGCACCACCCCTTCCCGGAACCACACTACTGAAGCAACCCTCCTCATCTCAATTTTCCCCTCTCCCATTGGCTTGTAAGGAAAAGAGAGCAATGAACAACCAATGGAGGTATTAAGTAAGGCTCATTTTCAACTACACTTGTGCAATTCCCATATCTAAATCCCCAGGCTACCACAAGCGCTGGAAAAATACAGGGAAGGAAGTTACATTACTAATTCCACCCAAAACTGAGTTAGCACTTCAGACAGACAACACTCAGTTCATTGAAATGATCGCATGACTCTAACAGCAGAAACAGGCCACTGACCCAACCAGATACTAGGCCGTACAGAAAAACAGAGACAAGATTATAAAGCCAAAAATACTTTTTTTAAACAGAGAAGAATAAATGCTTCTCACATTAACAAAAAGAGGAACAGTTTGTCATGGCACTTCTCAGCCTTTTAAGAACTGTTTCTCCACAGTACCCAGACACCTAATTAATAAATTGTTAATAAATGCAAAATCTACTATTAACCACCAGCTACACAGGAGGCACCTGATTTTTACAATAGGAACCTGACACTGAAGCTTAAGGACTCAGGATGTGGTTTAAATAATCAGCATCTAACTGAGAGCCTACTCAGGTAGAAACAAGCATATTTTCTCTGCAGTGTGAAAGAAACCAATTTAAATTACATTCAGGCTTCTTTCTGAATAGTTGGCATACAATAACACAATTTAGAAACCAATCTGATAATAACAGCAAGCAGGTACATACTGTCCCTTGTAGTCAACTATAGAGTGACCATTACTTTAATTCAGAATTTTATTCTAGCATACTAGAGAAGTTGAAACTACTGTAAAATACCAGAATTTGGGGAGTTCTACATCACACACACATGGATTCTACACAAACCAGCAAAACAGAAAAAACATTTTTGGAGGAGCATGTCTCTGCAACACTGCAGAAGTTATAGCATTTCAACCAATTTCTGTTCTGCCCATGCAAGTTACAGGAAGCAACAGGAACCTTTTGAAACAGCCAAAGATCTGCTGCAACAATAATGACCTCAGTGTTTCCTTTTTGTGTTTTACACCACATTTTTTCCTCCTGTTTGACAATACTCTTAGCACTGACTTGTACAAATATGGTTTCTTACACCGTCCCATACCTGCTGCTCATCCTCCATGACGTTGCTGGCAAATTCAAACACAAGCTCATTCTGCTGTACAACTGCTGCCATAATAACGCATTCCCAGGTCTCAGCTCCACATACAAAGAAAAATGTTCTTGAATACAGAGGAATGGAGAGCGTCACCGAGGTCCAGCTGAGCAGAAAGGCAGGATCACAAAATGAGTTGAGTATCAGTGTTTCTATTTCTTAGATCATCAGTTTTCCTGGGTTTTTCTCTTCTCGAAGTGAAACACACCAAGGCAAATCCTTTCCTGAGTTGTTCTTCCCACCCCGATAGCCTTTATCACTGCAGAGAGAAAAATAAAAAAATTATCATTAAAAAATTATTACTTTAGCTATGTGAAAGAGTAACAGTTGCAATAAAGCAATAAAACTGTTGTATCTAAGTCCAAGTCTTCAAAGGTATTAGTTTTACTGGTTAACATATGTGAATTTTCATTCGCTGAAACAAATTTTCATTCCTGAAATAAAACAGTTTCAGGAAGTAAGACACCAGTTTCAAAGTGTTTCGTATTAAAGGCATGCGCCTAAGAAAAAGTTACAACAGTGAACAAAAAGAAAATCCATGTTTTCATTTGATTCATATATGCAGTTTTCACATTCATTAGTAACGCTCACCTTTACAGTTTATTCAAAGTAAAAATACAAACCCCAGACTGACCTACTCAGCTGTAGATATCTCAACTACATCACTTTTCTTCTTCACGCACAGTTCAAATTTAGCAAAGTTGTTATTTTGCAAATAAAGCGCTCTAGATCTTTCACAGTGTGAAAATGATGAAACCAGTAAATAAGTTCTTTGTACAACCAAGAGAGTCCCCAAGTTCCTACATGAAGCCGATCTTCAGCTTCATGTTCAAAATGCGCTGTAAACGTACCCTTATCTCTACCACAGGCTCTCAAGCAGCCGGAAGGAAACAGCACTGACCACGTCATGGCAAATTAGAACCGGCAAAAAAACTGCACAGTACAAAGCAAAAAAAAATTCCCAAACTAGAGAATGTAAACAGCTTCAGTGAAGGGATGCGTGCCTACAGATCCCATGTTTTCACTTACTCATCAGCACCAAACACGGCGAACATGAGCTTATGAGGCGGTTGTGCTGCTCCACTTCTGGGAAAAAAGGCCAGTGCAAAACCTCATCTTTGTATACAACTATGGTGACTCATACATTAACAAAAAAACCTACCATTTCAAAAGGATAACAGGAACAGGTGTCTAAAATTAGGAACCTAAGAGAGTAAGCTGGTGCCTAGGAGTTTATATCCATCTTTTTTAAAGGAAGCAAAATGCGTGGTTCCTAGCATTTTGAGCAAAATTCTTTACAATGCTTTTGATTAAGGGCTGCTGTGACAGAAGATTAAGGGGCAGAGGTCTGTCTGACACATACCCATCCAGAGTGAGACCCCCAAGACAGCCTCTGGGCAACCTCAGTGCCACTGGCAAGGATCAGCATCTGCCTTTGCACAGGAGGTTTAACTTGGCCTTGTTTTTGCAGTAGGCTGAAACTTCAAAAAATGAAGGGCATCTTCCTCTCCCCAGTGCCAAGGAATTTAATTAGGGAGGATCATGTCAGAGGCTCATACTCCTTCACTCTAGGAAATGTAACAGCTGTTTTTCCTATATAGATTGTGGTATTCCCAAATTCCTAAGTAATGATGGCAAGAGCATTCAAGGATTTAAGTCACTAGATCCTACCCTTCTAAGAAATCAGGAAACTCAAGATTATGCAAACAGAAGAACCTCCCCAACTTCCAAAGTGTGTTCTAATTAACTGTTAAAGGGTTCATAAGAGTAGCCACAACCCTAACTAGAGAATATTTGCTTTAATGAGAGCCACATGCATGAACAGAGAACCATGCTGTAGGAACCATGACTATTCAACCTCAGCCCCTGTCATTTTGCTGGTTAACTTGAACAATTACCACAGCTTTCTCCATACTTCAGCAGGGTTACGGCACTGAAAGCACTACATGCAACTGTATAATCTTGGGTGACTTTCCCAAATGTAATTATTTGGTCTTGCCTTTTAGAAAACAAGCATAGTTAGGAACTTTGACACACATTGCCAGCACAGTGGGACTGAGCCCAACTTAGCATATCCTAGACTCCTACCATCCCGTGTTCCAGCCTGAAAATACAGTACATAACTATATAATATTTTTATAAGTTTAATATTTCCTACAGACAATGATTGAAGTGGGTCAATCTATGTCAACAGGGACATAACAAGTCTTTCAGAAGAGAGAACAGGTATGGAAATTTACTGAAGTACAACTTCTATTTTGCTTACTGCTTAGAAATAAATTGTAACTCTCCAATAAGATTAAATAATATTTTAAGTCACTCTCTCTAATCAGTGAAGAGTAACTTCACTCTACAGGATCACAAGGCAAACATAAGAATCTCCTCCGCTACCAAACGGAACTTATTTTTAAATGAGGGTTAAGCTAATTGTCCAGGGACAATAAGAGCCAGAATACTGAAAGGGCTTATAATCATGGCCATTACACTAACTGAAGCCACATGTATGAAGAAGGAGTACAAGTTCTTAAGATCCAGTAATTTTCTTAGGTCGGTAACAATTAATAGCGTCAATGTAAAATCAGGATAAATGACAAGTTAGAGACACAGGCTCTCTAGCAATCTCATGAAGTATAAGGAAAACTGGAGGTGAAGTGACTCTAAGATTTTAAAAGTTCCCCATGTGCACTGACAACATTTTCTTCCATTAGTGCCAGGTTATTCATTATTCTGTAAAATATTCATATTTTACAGCAGATACTAAAGTACCAAAATGCACACTAAATGCATAAGATCCAAAAGCTGTGGCAGCAAACTTCCTAAAAGGCATAAAGCAACATTTCCTTACTTTGTTCTAAAAAAGAAATAATAAAACCTCCAATGCAAAACTAATCATCATGATTTAATACCATTTAAGAGACTGCAGCAGCATTTGATCCACACAAACACTACTTAAACCAGTCACACTTCACGCTAACATGAAGTTCCTAATCATCTGATACCACTGCAGGAACAGGCATTCAAAAGCTGTTTTATGAATCCTGCCCCACGGTGATGCAGTGATGTATGTATATTCCTTCTCCCCTGCACCCCCTCCCAAAAGCCACCAAGGACTTTATAAATAAAGTGAAACGATACGTTCTTCTTAGACAAAAAGAAACATCTAACATCAACCTTAGGACCAAAGACAAAGAGAAGTGATTGAACAGGCTTTAGTAAGCTTTTATATCTAACCTTATAAAGATTAGGGACTCCAACTATTATTATTTGCAGGATATTTTTCATGTAGCAGTACATAGTAACAGCAAATGACCTATTGGGCAATAATGGTACAGCAAAATAATGCAAAAATACTTTCCTTTAGCCCATATCCTTTTCTCTGCCATATAGAAAACAAGAGCAGCTTTTCACAGAAGCCAGCATAATTCTAAAACAGCTATATTTTCCTCCACATCTATTCTTATAAACTGTGCTTTCATTATTCCAACTATCACAGGGTCCTGCTGTCTATAGGCTAACACAAACATGGCTATTGTTTTTGCTAAATAATGCCACTTATCTGATTTTACATACATCTGCGAGTAGAAAATAAGTTATTTGCCAGCAGCATAAAATGTGTAAATTGTATTCACATGCACAGTAAGCTTGATTACATACAAATAATCCTAGGAGAAAAGGAAGCCTGTATATATTACCATAAAATTTACATCAATTTTTCAGAACTATAGAGGAAGTATAGTTTTGCTTTCGTTTTTACTAATTGTTGTAAAAATAAATTATAAAAAGGAGCATTAGGACACCACAATATAAACAAACATCTTAATTTTACTTAATCCTTGAAACTGAACTCAAAAATAAATTATTTTAATCCCTCTGGAAACTCCCCTCATCCACTGATTTCAACATCTAGAAACTAACTCCTCAGTCAGTCTGTCAAAAAGCACATTCAGCCAATTTAACCCTTGGTACATGCTACTCTGCTATCCCAGAACATACATGGAAGTACTCCTTCCAGCTAGACATCATAATTTTTTTTCCATCACTGTTCACCACATATACCCTGCACTTAATCCTAGCCCCATTAAGCCACTAGCTTAGAAGCCTGTAAGAAGTGCTTCCAGAACCAACATTTTTGGTCACAGTGGTGAAGCTGCAATACTGAAACTAGGCTCCAACTTTGAAGTAACAAAGCCATCTTTTCTCCTTTAACTCCTGAGCCAATACAGCCCATACTACCACTGTGACAATATGAGCCCGTATAGCCCATACTACCTCAGCATTCAAGCCCTGTAATGCAGAACACTGGAATTTAACATAGTGGCACCACACTGGAGCAGGTGTAGCAGGTACCAAAGTACCAGGCACAAACCCAAAAATTTGCTGAAGAATCTCAGCTATGACCTTGGAAGGCTCAAGTCTTGATACTGAAAGTATCCTGGCTGAGCTAAAAGATGTCTCCAGCAAGCTATTGGATCCAGTCCCATTTAGGGTTACTAAAGATGACTGCAATCATCCTGCACTGCCTTTTTCATGAGATTAGTAAGATCATTCATACATTTGAAATAAGAACCAGCTTAGCTGCCTTAAGATTCAAATGCACATCTAAATCCTGAGCTACTGATGAAACAGCTTAAGACATTCAGCACAGGGACAAATGCCTTGAGATTGGAATTTCCCCTTGATTTCCTGAGACAGTCTGCAGCACTAGCTCTAGCCTAGAAGTGTCAAAGTCATGACTTAACAGAAATACAAAGCTGAACTCCCTTCTCAACATCATCTTGGATACAGGAGGAAGAGAGGAGTAAATGAGAGGAAAGGGAAGATTAAAGACATCACCTGGAAATTTTGAACAGAACTGAAAACCATCTCGGGTGAGGTCAGACAAACACATGGATGGAAATCACACCATTTCACTCAAGTTTCTAACTCCATTCTACCAGTGGAGGTTAAGGATGGATCAACCTAGAGTCAGTCCACCCTCTGCAGTCACACCTCAAAGATATCATACAAGTATCATCGCAGAGTCAGGTTTTCTTAAACAGGAGGGGCAAAGCTGAATGACATTGCAGTTCTTTCAATACAGAAATCTCAATCCCACAATGATCTTTATGTATAGTCCACATCAAGCACAAATGTTAACAGTACAGTCTGCTGTGCCATTCCTCATGGACTAATTATTCCTATTCAGCAATATTAGGAAACTGGACAGGGGCTTTGAACCATGTTGTCAGATCGAGGGTATCTTCAGTTGGCAAAACAACAAACAAGCAGAACAAGTCACTTGGCACAAGAAGTTTCTGAAGGCTCAGTATTTCAGCTGCTCACACAAATTAAAGGAGATAGAAGAGCAACATGGTGAGGGGGTAGCACCGAGGAAGGAAAGAAACAATGTAAGGAGCAGACTCAAACCTTCTGAGAGCATCCACGATGCCTAGGGCAAACTGTGCAAACGACAGCTGATATAATAAAAGCTAACACAGTGACCTCTGCAGAGCTTTCATTAAGGAAAAAAAAAAAATCATCGGTATCAATAAACCTCTGTTTTGCAGCCCAGCTGAAAACCAGCCTGTGTCACCACAGGCTCTCAGTACCTATAAAAAAAGGAGGACAGAGAGTAAGAGGATTCATCTGTTAAACATAAACAAGCATAAATAACCAAAACTGACACACAATTCCGTCAATATAAAAGAAATTAAATGAACCCCCTTGACCTTAAATCTCACATAAAAAGACATTTACTCCAAAGAGAGCAAAAAGTACAAACACAAGCAACAAGTTCTTTGCCATCACCAAAAAAAATAAAACCAGAAATCATATTTTCATCTTCTTTTTTTTTTTCAACTACTTTTCAGCCTGAAAATTTAATTTGACACAAGAGTCCTGTCCAGACTATTCACACTTAACAGCTCCAGCACTGTTTATAGACTCCTCCACCCCTGAAACCCTTTTCTTCCTATCTCCCATATTCCCTGATACTTTTTAAGTCCCTTTTATTTAGCACATTTCTGTTACACAGCTGCTATACACAAACCCAGTGACCTGGGAAAGCTGAAAAAAATTACACCGTGGTTGAGACTTTTTTTTCTTCTGTATCCTTTCCTGCCAGCATGCTCAGTATGTCAAGGTAGCCCCAAATCAGTGTAGGCATGTAGACAGAGAGCACTATAAGTAACTGATTTATGCTGCAGCAACCAAGATCGGAACAACAGGCCTGTCCTAAAGAGCAAACTAAGAAACTGAGGCGAGAAAGGCTCTTCCCTACTACTGAAGCTTCTGAGCTCAGAATGAAGTATTTGAACATCTGCTAAGAGCAAGCCTCCCTAATCTAATCAGGCAAGAGAAAGGCCACACTGGGTTTTAGTCACCTCTCTACATAATGTTTGCTCTAGCAAAGTAGAGCCAACTCAACAGGAAAAGTTAGCTGTAGCTTGCACTAAAGCAAGGGAACAAGGGCACTCCAGGGGGAATAGAGAGTCCAAATCCTTTCTCCCACTTGCCATTCTTCAGAGATGAAAATAACTGACCCTTGCATTTCCATAGGTTTGCTGCATGGTATAAGAAGAGGTTAGGGACATGTGACATGACAACTCCATTCCACTCCTTGTCCCCAAATCATGCCACAGAGGGGACCTCCTTCCCTGCCCCCCCGTCAGCCCTTCCCATCCCTCCTTACCCTACCCCTCCATCAAAACTGTTTAGTTTATTCGGCACATTAGATACATGAAAGAGAAAACGGGGTAAATTTTCAGAAGTGGTTATGTGACCTAGCAGCCTTGGCTATTCATACAGCTCTGAAACTTTTCATATTGAATTTGGGTTACTTAAGCCTCAGCTCACAGATAAACCACAGTACGTGAACTACAGTTAGATAAAAGCCACATAAATGTTCACAGCACAGCCCCTACTCTACAGGCCTGTGTAGATGCATGCACACACACATCAGCCACAGTTACGTGAACACGCTTTACACCCATGAGCACAAGAATTCACATAAACACCAAAACATACATATGAAATGGATGCCCTTCTACGGACTTGACTTTTTACTTTTGATGCAGCTGTTTTGGCTACCAAAGATACAAAACCCCACAACTTCCCGTATCTCTTTACAACATGCGGATACACAAAAGTACTCCTTCTCTGCTTCCAGTTCAGTCACCTCCACCCACTGCTGCTAATCACCACTTCAGTACTGCTGGGAAAGTATTTAGCTTGAACTTCCCCTCATCCACTGCAAGCCGAACAAACAAGATGAACTGCGCCACCCCTAAAAAGGGCAGTGTACCCCAGGCAGCGTACAGGGAGCTCACACAGTCTGCCACGCCGGAGAGAATTCAGCAGTCAGTCTACCAGCCTGGGGAAACAGAGTAGCACTAACATCTCAGAGCAGCATTAACATCTTGGACTCAGAAAGATAACATGTGTGCGTCATTAGTGTCAAGAAAGGAAGAGGTGTGCATGAAAAGTCAGGCCTTCACCTGAAAAACACTGGCCACAAGCACACCATCACACCGACCTTCCTGGCAGCCAACAGCATGACCACCAGTTTTTGTAAGAACTCCGTGTAGGGCCAGCTGTAGGTCACTTATCCTAATAACCATCGGGTTTTGTTATGAAGAATATTTCCAAAAGCATGGCCTTGTTTAGCAATGTAATGGGAATCCAAGGACCAGATGAAAACGTAACATTTACAGCAAAGGCCTGCTTCACTGCTTAATGGCACATGTACATGCTAATGTCCAGTAAATGCAGAGGCTAGAGAGTGTGGTTTGCTCATACAACACTGTTGGCAATCACTAACCTAGTCTGTCCTTTGATCCTGTCTTTGTAGATTATTCATCACTATTAGTAAAGAGAAGGACAATCAGGTGCTCATATTTCCAAGGTGATAATATGAGAACAATCAGACACTCAATTAAATTGAGAAGCAACTAGTTTTGAAATGATGTAAGGAAAGCAATTAAAAATGCATCAGCCTAGATATACTTCCTCAAAGTCCTTGCTACAGACATGAGAGAAGTAAAAAGCTTAGGAAAACTGTAAAATGTTTTAAAAACAGCTCAATGTAATTAGAACAAACCAGCCCCGTTACATTTTTTTTCAAACAATGGAAAAGAGCTGTCATAACACACAATAACCCTCCAGCAACACAGACTGCAATCATACATCTCTAAATGCAGGACTTTGCTGTCATTTTTTTTCCTGGTAACTGCTCACTTTTGGATTCACGTATTCTCCACCAGAAAAATAATAATAAATGAAACACTCCAAAATCAGAATAGATGGACTACAAGTTTGACATTACACTGCAAGTGTCCACTTAGTCTAGCTCAACAAGAGGTAAGCGATACTGATTATGGAGCGAAAGGAAAACAAAAGCTCTCTCATTACTTCCTCTCCTACAACAATTAGTATATGCTATTTTATCCAAAAGTAAATTTGCAGAGATAGGACTGGGTTTATGTCTTACTATTTTTTATACTGCACAAAATCTCAAAAAGCTGGTTTAAAAAAGATACTGAGAAAACAGTAAATTGATAAAATCCCAAATCTAGTTCAGAAATTTCTGCAAAACAAATGACTTATTTCAGTGACACAGAATAAATGTGTTCTGGCATTTAACGGCACCTTTTATGGAGCATTAAGACCACAATCCTGTAAGCAACTATAACAATAAAGCTGCAGATCAGTCAAATCTCACCAATTTCAAAGGAAAAGGGTCTCAGTACAAAGAGAGATGAAGAGCCGAGCTCCAAGACAGCTAAAACAGGATATGCGGGAACTTGTAAAAGAGGTGTGGGAGAGGGGAAGAACTGTTTGACCCTGAAAGGTTTTGCTCTTTTGATTAACACATACACGCAGGAGAATGAAGTAGTGGCAGTGGGAAGAAGATCACGGAAACTAAATATAATTGCTTTGGCTACGTGCCAAACTTCACAAATTACCAGTTGCCAGTCTGTACCTAATACTGATATAAAACTGTCAATCGTTCTCTAAAAACTACTTTGCCCATAAATTAGTAACTCAGTCATTATTTTTAAATGATCTGCAGGTAAAAGTTAAGTTTAGTGAAGAAAAATGGATGGCCAAAACCAATGACTTTATTTTTTAGCTGCAATATAAATGCACACAAAATATATACATTAAAAACGGCCAGCAGAGATCAGGTTCAAGTTAAAAGTTTCTTATTCCAGGGAACCTCTTCCAGCCAAGCGTCAGTAACTCTAGATCAGGGAGTTAAACTCCCACAGGACTTCTTCAGCATTCTGCAGAAGTTGCTACAGGACTCAGCTCAGTAAAAACCCTATTACAACTTCTGCAACACAGATTTTTATCATTCTGTGCATTTCCTTCTGCAATTAATTTTTTTAGAAAACTTTTCCAATTGGACTGTCAAGCACAACAAACAAAAATATTTAAATAAGTTCAAAATGACTCTCTGATGGAGCCGTACAAATGCTACATGATTTGCACTTCTATGCTTGAGTACTGGAACAGTTTCAGAAATCTGAATTTAACTGATGTGCACCAGCTAGAAAGGGGCACAAACTAATCCACACAGAACTTGCTGAAGCCTCCCCTTTCCCAAAGATGCAGACACAGACTTCAGGCCTCAGATTGGTACTTTACTGTTGTCAGTAATGAATACGGCCAAGGCTGTATTCGGCAACTGCCAGGTTGAGAAACGTAAAGGGTCTTACCTTTGCATTGTCTTTAAAGAATCTGTGTGAATATATAGCAGATTAGGCAATGTTTCTGTTGTTTGCCTCTCATTTGCTGTCAGCTGTCAGCAATATGAACAGCCAAAAGCCTCTGAAGCAGGCTGGTATTAGTCAGCTAGACTTGAATTTCCAGTTCTTTCACATTGCTGTCTATTTTCCTCCATTAGGTTAGCCTGTCCTACCCTGGTATCAGATTACACGGAGCCAACATTTATAGCACCTTGCAAAACAGTCGAACATATCACATACCTAAGTCTGCCTATACCTGTTGCCCTCAAATTTTAACCCTTTCTACCAACAGGACAAACATTTATTCTAGAATGTATCATCTAAAAAACATTTGCAGTAGAGGAGTTGTTTTTCCTTCTTATTTCACAGCTACAGGACAGAGTGAGATTTCGTTTTATGAACTGCAGAATACAGTCAGGCTACACCAAGAACAGAGGCTCCGAGATGCCCGCAAGACCTGTAGACCCCACCTCCAACGAGAACCCTGGCCTGGAACCACTTACTGCTTATTTTAGCAGGTCTGAGAAATCCTGAACAGCTCTTTCTGGGTTCAAGATCATTTGATTCCATTAAGTCCCTGCCTTCCTTCAGACCCTGCTGCCAGAGCAGGAGGCAGGCAGGTATGTTCTCTGCACATGACCAGCATGGCGTAAGCAGATGGCATTTCCAGCCCATGGCTCTCCAGCATCACTGGCTTCCTTCTGTCCAGTCAGGATGTGGTGCTCCCCTGGGCTTGGCTCTTCCACCTTCTCCCCAATGGCATTTAGCCCAACCCTCCTTGTGCTGCTAATCCTATTTCCACAGTCTGGGGTCTGCAATTTAGACAGTGGCAAGTCAAACTTTGCAATGCTGAGAAGAAAGGAGCAGCAATTTCTCTCTTTACACATGATGCATGGCCATCCCATGGCCATCAGCTGCAATGGTGGTACTTCAGAGGACTACATACAGTATTTCATGTGTTCTTATGTCACAGGTACCTTAGCTTTCCTACACACTCATCATGTACCCTGGAATTAAACAGAGTTTTAACAAATAAATATGTATATTCTTACAACTCACCCAGGGTTGTTCAGGCAGCCTCCTTCTTGGGACCAGTGGTCCATTTTGCTAAAGCTAGGAATATAAGGTAATAATCACACCACTACATTCAAACAAGTAAGCAAACTCAGAGAGCAGGGATGAAACACACAAGAAGAATTTTATTTGCATACTGCTTTAACCTAAATCTTAACTCAAGTAAGCTTTTAACCCTTCAGACAAGAATCACAGACCCAACCAGAGCAAAGCAAAAAATAAATGGCTAAGTGGACTTCTGATGAGCCACAGTACAGCCCGTATTACAAAGCACTGCAACTAACGCTTATCTATAAGCTGCTTTAATACAGCATTAAACAAGAATTTTAGTCTTTGAGAGATTCTAGTTCTGAATATATAAGAACACATTTATTTACATTTAAGTTAGCACTGTGGGGTTAACAATGACACATGGGTAAAATATAGAAACAAACATCAGATTTTCAGTCTTCTTTATTTATAAAGCTTATCAGTTAAAACACATTTTTGCAAACTCTACCTGAAGCTTTTAAATCTATTTGTCACAAAGATCCTCATTTAACTTTTCCCATAAATATAAGAAATTAAGCACTCAGTCACACATTTCCAGTGGTTATACCACAGGAATTTATCAGTGAGAATTTTCACACCAGGCAAGAGGCGACCTGTTTTCTCCACTCTGTAACCAGACACAGCTTCCATACAGTGCCCCAACACACACCCCTTCCCTATACATTCCCAAGGGTCCATTGTGGCACCTATTCAGCCACAACCATTGGGAATACTTCTTAGAAGTTCTGGCTGAAATAGTTTGATGACTGAACTAAGGCAAGTAGTACTGTAATTTTTTTAAGGGCTTGTGGAGAGTCCAGTACTATTACTAACACAGACAGGGATTTATTTATGAGATTGGAACAGGTGAGACACATCTCCATCAGCAAATCTCTCAGAAAAATTAAGGCATACCTCCTACTGTCAAAATCACAAAGCTGATGTTTGTAATTTCATACAGATTCAAAAAAAACACCAAAAAGCAACAAAAAAGCCCAATCCAAGAGTAGTGACAATACCTCCTAACATATCACAAGCAGAAATATTTGATTCAAATGTCTGCAGGAACAGGAACAAAAAGTAATTTAGAAAGAGGTGCAAAGTACCAAACCATACCTACAGTCAGGCAGATTGATAAGGAACAGTTGCAGACAGGGAAATCAGAGCTGTCAGTCAGACTTCTGACTTCCTTCCCACTAACCTTCAGGTTTGATGAGTCTGGGGTGCTTTTTTCCACTGTTTGTCTTTTCCAATATAACTGTCTGGGGTTTTTTAGCATGAGAGCATTCAACTTTATTTTTGGCTTAATGAGGTTCTTTTCTGTAGCTCAGAAAGCATTCATATAAAGGAGAATTCATGTAGGCCATGACAGACTTAGTTACTTAAAGAGACACCAAAAGAAACTGCACACCTTTAAGACAGTCTCACAAGGCATGGGGTTTGTCACTTCTTTCTGAGGTGAAATCTTCTGTATGACTTCCAGTGTATCTTATTTTACAGATCACTGTAGCTGCAACTCATGTGTCATCTGCAGGACTAATAAAAAAATACTTACATTTATTGAAAATTATAGCATGACAGAACTAAGCTTTTAAACTCGCAGGCACAAGGGTGAGGGCTAATTTTGGTTGGAAGGCCATAACTGTATATTTTCCCTCAGCACAACCAGTCACAGCTCTGAGCTGGTACATGCTGCATGGGTAATTCATATCAGCATTCCTGGTCACAGCTCACCACAGCGAAAGACAAAAAGCAAAAAATTACTCCAGTTTGATCGAATAAACTCAATTAATAAGCTCTCATGCAACATACAGCAAAGGGAGCGAAGTCACCTGCTGACCAGTTTACTCCTGAACTCAAGGAATACTCCCAAAACATTAGCTTAAAACTGAACTTGAGATTGGAAACAACTTCAACACACAAACACGCTGAGACATGGGGAGAGGGATATGGCCTTGGTTAGAAAAAGTGAATATTATATAGCCAGATAGCCAGACAGACTTCAAAAAACAAAACAAAGCAAAAAACAAACAAACCAACCCACAAACCAAATCCATCAAACCCCCACAAATCTTAGGCTCTCGCTGTAACTAGTTTGGTACACAAACCACCTTGTTACTAGAGAGCCAACTCCTTATGGGTGTGGAGCACACAGCACAGAGAGTTCTAGGTGCAGATTATCCCAATAATCTCATTCAATGTAGACACACTGAATATCTCCCCATTGTACCAGGAAAAAGGAATAGAACTGGCTTGTCTCTAAGCCTTCCAGAGATGACTCCTTCAAATCTGCAGAGAGACCACAGGTTTGTGATTTTTATCTCCAGTATTTATCTTCATCTTTCCTCCTTGCACCGGCAGCATTATTCACTTGATATGCTTTAAGAATAACATTTTGAGAGGCAAATGCTTCTATGCTGTTCTTATTTCCCTCTTGCATATGTTTGTCTCATGTCAGCCAGCTTTTCAAAAGATAATCATCTATGTCAGAAATTCACTGAATCATTTTGCTGTTTTCACAGAATCACAGAATGGTTGGGGTCGGAAGGGACCTTTAAAGATTATCTAGTTCTGCCTTGAACACAACTTCTCTGGGCAACTCGTGACAGTGTCCCATTACGCTCATCACAAAACAATTCTTCCTTATGTCCAGTCTGCACCTACCTTCTGTCAACTTAAAACCGTTGCTCCTTGCCCTGTTCCTACAGGCCAGGCTAAAAAGTTTGCCCCCATTTTTCTCTAAACCCCGCTTTACACATACTGAAAGGCTGCAATGATGTCTCCCTGGAGCCTTCTCCAGGCTGAAAACCCCCAACTCCATTCTTCTGATAATCTCTGTTGCCCTCCTCTGGAGCTCCTTCAATGGGTCCCTCCTGTGCTGAAGACCCAGAGCTGGATGCAGCACTCCAGGTGAGGTCTCACAAGGGAAAGATAAAGGGGCAGAATTACCTCCCTCGACTTTCTGGCCACGCTGCTTTTGATTCAGCCTAGGATGTGTGTTGGCCTTCTGGGCTGCATTTACACCTTGTCAAGTCATGCCCAGCTTTTCATCCACCAGTACTTGGATGTGGGAGTATGGTGGTGTCTTTGCTTTTTACGCCTGCACAGCAAGAGTCTTGAACCAACTGCCTGCCTTTTTTAAAACTATGCCCTTCACCTATTTGTTCAGTATTACCCTTTCCCAAAAGCCACTGCTGGGTTAAATCAATGAGGTGCTGAAGGCTGCCTAAATTGGAGAAGGAGCTGAGAGCACGGGCATTTCTGCTGTACTGAACATCTATCGAGGACGTAACATGCTACAGACCCGAGTCATTTAAATGTCTGCAGAAAAAAATCTTAGGTAAAGAACCAAACAGAGCATACTGCATCCAAAATCATGCCTTTAAAACCTCTGCAAGGTGAGAGACTGCTTACGCAGTTATAGTGGAGAAGAAGATTCACTCAAGCCATAATTAAAAGTTAGGTAATGCTTCTTAAGCTTCCAATTTTAATGCACTCTGAAATGCAACGTATTCATTCAGATAATTCTGAAAATGCATAGGCTTCATGATGTTAAGCATAATCACAATAATAAATACATTAACTTGCAGCTATGCAGGATAAGACAGAAACTAATATTCCCATGTCATTTGTACATTTTTGTTTTTACAAATCAGCGTAGCTTAAATTTTGTATTCTGAAGTATTTGCATGGAGTGGGATTAAGAAGGGAGACTATTTGTCTGGGGAATTTCAAACTAGTGAACTTGGCTATTAAAAGAATATAAATTATCTCCTGATCTGTTGCTAGACTAACAATTCCCACCATGGCGTTTCAAACAGTGATGAAAAAACACGACTTAAAGACCAACAAGATTAAAATAAAAACAGCAAAAAGATTTCTCTTAAGAGTGTTGTGGAAAAGAAGCAGGGTCTGCAAAGGTCCCTCCAGGGAAAGCAGCGTCTGGACCGGCCAGTATTTCTCATTTCGTAATGTCTGGGGAAGTGTTCGCTCTGAAGCCTAAGTCACTCTCATATGAGCACACACCTGCTCCTGGGAGACACAGGAATTCACTGCTATGAACTTGACACAGAATTTATGAGTGTTACATGAAAACACATACAGAATTGGGGTATTCTGGAAATTTTTAGAGCTCCCACAAACTAGGTGTAGAGAAATTCAAACCTCACCTCTTCCTCATTTCATCATTCAAGTTCCTGTGTCTTTTGCAGAACTAAATCAGGCATCAGAGGTGGCTGCTGCGCATGTTCCTGTGCTATTCAACTGTAACCCCCACCACAGGGCTGTGAATCATCCTGATTCCAGCTGTAGAGAGAACGAAGGCAGCAGGGCTGGGGTGAACCAAATCACCTGAGGAAAACACAGAATTGCCCAGTCACCTCGGGCCCAACTTGATCTCTAGTCTGCAAAAGGAAGCAGCGCAACCTCACAGCAGCCACTGGCTCACAAACCTGGAGACCTCTTTCTACCTCCACTTGGCTCTGCAGAGTGAGTCATACGGACAACACGGACACGCACTTGCCCCCTCTTTCAGGTGCTGACGGGGACTGCTGCACAAGTACACCTGTAGCTCCCAAAAGAGAAACCCTGACGGTGTCACACACAGCAGAGCCATCGAGAGGACATGCATCCACACAGCTCCTACCACCAAGAAACAATTTTCTCATATGGCAGCTTTTCCCCCTTTGACCCGTAAGAGTAAGATTGTTAGTACTTTTCCTTCACCCGAAGAACCTCAAGCACCTCTGTAAGAAGGGACTTAGATTGCCCTAAGTTTTCCCTATAACCAATGGGAGGAAAGGTGAGCTGCATCTCCTGGAGGTGAAAGGCCCTTTCTTGGTTCACTTACCTGTCTTGTCTAAATTATCAGGAGTTGATGCAGGCCCCAATGCATAGAATCACAAAATGGTTTGGACTGAAAAGGACCTTTAAAGATAATCCAAGTCCAACCCTGCTGCCATGAGCAGGGACATCTGTCACTGGATCACATTGCTCACAGCCCCATCCAAGCTGAGCTTGAACATGCCCAGGGACGGGGCATGTTCTCTGAGCAATCTGTGCCAGTGCCTCACAACCCTCATTGTCAAAAATGTCTTCCTTATGTCCCATCTAAATCTATCCTCTTTCAATTTAAAACCATTGACCGTTTTCCTGGCACTAAAGGCCTTGGTAAAATGTCTCCATCTTTCTTAATAAGTATCAGCTATACATTGAAAGGCTGTAGTAAGATCTCCCTGGAGTCTTCTCCAGGCTGAACAACCCCAGCTCTCCGAGTCTTTCTTTGCAGGATAGGTGTTCCAGCCCCGTGATGATTTTCATTTAGACCTCTGGGAAAACAAGCATACCAGATATTTCCACAGCACAACAGCCTCGTCACGCAGAAAGCTCATCAGCAGACATCATCTCTGTTACAAAAATTTCCAAATTATTGTAGGAACCAGAGATAAAAAGCATTCTGTCTACCACTTCTACCCTACTCTTTCCTCTCCCAGCACAACATTCAACCTGTACAGAGTCAAGAGGAAAAAAATGTCGGGGGGGAACACCCCACACCAAAAAACTAAAAGTAAACAAAAAAACCAACAACAAAACCCCCATGCTCAACAAAAAACCAACCAACCAAAAACCAAACCAAAACCAACCAAACAAAACAAAACAAAAAAAATAAAAACAAGGGAAAGCTGAAGTTAAAGAGCAAGATTAACTAGGACAATAAACAAGATAATGCAGAGAGAGGTTGCTTTACATGGTTTCTAATCCATCCTTTAATGTATTCTCCACCCTCCTTTCTTCTTTTCTGTTTTCTAACATTTCATCTCCTGTGAAATCTTAGTGGTTTGCTAGATACAATGAA
Organism: Cephalopterus ornatus; assembly: GCA_013396775.1. Taxonomy (NCBI): domain Eukaryota; kingdom Metazoa; phylum Chordata; class Aves; order Passeriformes; family Cotingidae; genus Cephalopterus; species Cephalopterus ornatus. The sequence continues at coordinate 30,558 of VZRE01005292.1, read as the reverse complement.
TTCATATTAGAATTGTGTGAGAGTGGGTAAAAAACCCCAAACCTATGCTTTTTTTCAAGATGGCACAGACTTCAGGCAGTTTTGTGAAGGTTTTATCACATGTTCACTCCAGGAGGTTGTGCCCAATTGCACCTTTCCTCTCTCAAACAAGGCAGTACTGAGAAAAACTGGTGCTCAAAACTGACAGGGAAAAAGGTCAGTAGAAGCATCCTGTCGCTGTGAAAGGCTTAAAGCACAACTATGTTAGAAATTCGAGAGCCAGTGCCTTTCAGAGAGGCAAAAGGAAAAAAAGAGTTCTACCCTTGTGGTGCTGGCTCTGGGCCCTATAGAAACACAGTGGGACCAGGAGCTCAGAGCTATGAGCGGCGACTGTCTCTGTGAGAGCAGCTCTTCTGCTGTGTGTAGAACTTCTTGTGCAGAGTGTGATGCACAGTACCTCATAACACAAGACAAGCCAGGTTAAAAAAACCAAGCAACAAGAAAAAAACACTCCAAACCCCTTACCCATCCAATCTCACTGCTCGTGCAACCTTTCTACTCTTCCCAACCCTAAGGAACGTCCCCCTCAGGCTGAGAACCTCTATATTAAAGAGCACATAGTACAGAAACATTTTATCATGTGCCAAAGACTCTACTCAATGCTGGATAGTCAGTGAATACAGTCTAAGGGAAAACCCCAATATTCGGGGAGCTATACTGTCATATGAGGAAGAAAAGAGCATCAAATCAGACAAAAAAGTTGAAATGTATCTGCAGTTTCAGTTCTAAAATAATTTTGATGTGGAGAGTACTTGGTTCTCTAAAATCTGATGCTTTGGGAGATATCACTTGAGTTCTAGCTTCAATAAATTACCTATGTTGTAATAAAGTGCATACCTTCAGAAATCATGCAACCTACTTAAAAAAATTACATCTTTTAGAATAGGTTTTATGTTTTTTTCTGTGCACTTGTAAAAAGCTGTTTAACTGAAAGCCAGAGTTGTCTCAAACCCACAGTGAGCCACAAGTGTACTGAAATGAAAAAATTAATAATTAAAAAGAAAATAAATTACTCCAAAGATCACAGATTTTACAACAAAAACTCATCACATCAAGTAATGTAGCAATTATCTGCCCAAAAAAATATTCCTGGAATTGCACTACTTTGATGCCCATTCCGCCCGTTTCTCGCATGCACATAAAAACTCCCACGTTTGTAGCTGTGGAAAAATAAACAGTGGACCTCAGCTGTCACTGTGTTACGGCATCCTAAGTCTCATGGTTACTCTTTTACAATTCATGCTCTAAGACTTCAAGCGCTGTTTTCTGTTGAACTAATTAACATGTGATCTTTACTCTCAGGTGTTTTAAGAAGGGGCTAGGATGGATAGCAAAGCCAAAAACATACATGCATGAGTATGCTCTTGGGAAGACAGTTGGTTACTCAATGGCTGCCTGGGGCAGACAGCAGAGTTGTCATCTCTGGGTGCATCTGCTCCCCGGCTCGTGGTTTAACTGACAGGAAGCACAGCCGAAGATACCAGGACCCAGCAACAAGTGTTTCCTGCCTGCACAAACAGGTCTACCCCCCACGTACGCGTGTCCTCCTGCACAGGCCATGGCGTCCCATGAGGGGCAGAAACTCTGTGACACCGTCTGACAAAAAAAAAAAAAAAAAAAACCAAAATAAAAAATGAAGTAAATTAAGCCCACACACAGAAAGTCAGCCAGTTGGATGGATAAAACAGTAATCAGGTCAAGCGTATTGAAACGTGGTCCCAGAAGGCCACCAAAGCAGGGTATAAAACACTGGTGGCCCATTCGCATCTGGCATGGCCCAGGACAACAGGCAAGGCAGCTCTGGAGCTTTTAGAGTCTGGTCTTCCTCAAACAGGTTTGTACACTGCCAAGAAACCAAGTTACTTTACTTAACAGGCAAAATATTTCAAGATTTCCTCCTTAAATCTTCAGAAATTAACCACAACCACTAGCAAAAAACCCACTGTCAAATACAGCACCAGCATATTCTAGGACCACCCCTAGAAAAGGGGACAAGTTAAGTGATCTACAGAGTTTATCCAACATCAATACCTAGAGTAACACACCTATTAGTGTTGAATTGAAACGCTGAAGAAGCATTTTGCTTCAGTGAAAAGCAGAAACTCCAGCACAGCTATAATTTCTAAGGTATCTCTATGTGAAGCAATATGCTATACGCAGCCCCTCTATAAGTAGTCTTCTGCTCAGTCTTAGATTTCCCCATAGTATCCTCTGTCAGAAAACATCTTCTCCTTAGTCAGCCTAAAAACTGTACTTTCAGGTAGGATGAGAAATTATTATGATGGCTTCGTATCCTTCTTCCACCAATGGCCAACTGGTGGTATAAAACTGAGGAAAACCAATTTTGAGCTGTTATCTGCAGGCCAACTAAAGCAAGAGAAGACACGTCACTGGTGTGATTAAGTTGTAAAATATATCAATCAGTAGATAGTTAGCAAATTTAACCCTATCATGTACTGCTATAGTCTAGGAACATATTCTGTATAAACTTAAAAGCAGTAAAAAAGTCTGCATTGGACTTCATGGAGCTTCTGGCACATTTTACCCTTCACAGAAATGAGGTGCTCCAACCCAACCTGCTCTCCATCCCCAGCTCAGAACTCTTCAGAATAAAAATGCTTTCACATGCTGACTGGCACTGTTAATAGAACAAAGTCAGAGGTCTGCAATTTCCTGTAAATGACGAAGCTCCAAATTCTCATTTCTGTGAGAATCTCTATTCTGCAAGTAGGTTCCTCTGATAGACCACACTTGGTGCACAGCTTTCACATGCTCCCATCTGAGCTCTGTGACCACCTGGGTTATTCCACAGAACCTCAGCTGTCCACTACTTCAAAAGACAAGACTATATCCCTGCATGTCACTGGATGCTTCACCCCCCTTCACGCCTTGAAAGTCAAAATGAAAGCCCTAAACTAGGACCCATCAGACACTAAGAGAAAACTCACTTTGGCAGCATTTCTGACATCCACTTGAGACGCATGTCCCACCCTTGACAAGTACTCAAGTAATCCCAAGCAGCCTACAAATTTTTAAAAAAGATACAAATAGTAATGATTGCACATAAGCCTTTCTGAACAAAAAAGCCTTGCAGCATGATCTGAGACTTACTAAATTTTGCTGGATTGGCAAAAGGAGAACTGAAAAAAAAAAAAGTATTTTCCATCTCAGATTCCAACAATACTACATAGCCAACAGCATTTTGGAGATCTGCTTCTTACTTTTTAAGTCACGTTGGTCATATCTTGCAACATGTACTGGCAGGATTCAGTGTTTTCCTGGGAAAACACCAGTGTGGTAGATGCTGTAACTGGTCCAGAAAGTTTACTCTCAAGCTGAATATTCTTTTTAACCCTGAAAGTTCATGTGTGTCCTGCTACAGAACAATAGATTTCATCACAGCAAACATTTCAAAATTATCATACATATTTATGGTGTATTACTACCGTCCTAGCTCTAAGCATAACACATACAAAAAGTTATAATATAACAAGCATAATGATATCTATTATATTGATTATACATTATTAACTTAGCCAGAAATTTAATGTAACAAGCATAGGGCTGGAATAAGGGTGGGGGTGTTCTTTCATAAATGATTTTGAAGGACCTTAAGATTATCTAAGTTTTCCAGTTCTATATAGTTTAAGCAAAAACAGAAAGATAAATGTTGCAGTATTTATATTTATAAATGCAAACCAAAAATCAGGATGTCTTAGTTTCTGAAAAATTGAAAATTTATTCCTCAGGACTGCTGCTGCATGGCACCAGCAAGGCACCTGCATGCTCCAAATAGCCTGCCCCTGCATTTATTCCTCTGACTCAATTACAGCTAACATGGGAGGAGTGGTCTCCACAAAAGTGCTTTTCCTGCAGAACAGCTATGAGTTGACTTGTCTCATGTCTCTGCAGCTAGTAGCCTCACTGCCTCGGTACCGGTGTGCTTTTTGGGGAGGTAGGAGGGACCACACCTCACCAAAGCATTATGAAAAGAGAGGAGCGTAAGCGAAACCGAGCTCATTGACAACCACCGAACAGGCTCCCCAGACAGCAAGAAAGAAACTGCCTTCACGGGTTTCTGTTTGTTTTAACCAGTTTCCACAGAAGGGAACATGATTTTTAATTCTACTGTGTCCCTTTAATAAACACCCCAAAGAAGACATTTTCCAGATAACCGAGGAATTTTTTACAGTGTTGACTTACTAAGCAGAGCACAGTAACCAGCTATTCTGTTTGCACTACGAGGCAGTACAGTGCAATGAGTTAATAATTTATCACAGCATTGCTCACGGCAACTGACCATAATCAACTTGTAAAATTCTTCCTCATTCTTACATTTTTTGTCTCAGCTAGAAAATGCCATCCTTAGAACTTCAGGTGTATCTGAACACTTTCTAGCTGAGGTAAGAGCTTTAATCTTCCCAAACACCTACTTTCCTCCTGGATTGTTTCAGGCTCAGAGCAAAGGTCATCATTTCATTTCAATAATCTGATTTGGCAGACAGGAATAACTAGAATATTTTTAAACAAAGCAAGAAGTTAACATTCTTTCAAAATTGCAGCAGTGCAGTTCTCATCCCTGCATTTCCTTCCCCTTCTCCTCCCAGAAGGAAAAAGAACAAAAAAGCCCAAGTTTCTCCCTCCACCAAAAGCTTTTATTTGCACATGATCACCAAATAACAAGCAAACATCTTTTCCTCCCATTTTACATCACTGAGACTTACGCCTCTACATAATTTTGGGCAATACCTGATTTATTAGTTAACACACTCTTCCCTCTCATTCAGAAGCATGTAGCTGTGGTTTTCAGACAATTCATTTGGAAAACAAGTTTTTAACAAAGTTTTGATGTGGAGTGTAGAAAAGAGTTAACCATCATAATTATCACTTTGTTGAAGGTTTTGCCATGGAAAATGGTCCTCCTCATTCTCACCCTTATTTCTCAACCCCAGTTCTTACAATCTCCACATATCCTCCACTCCAAAATCAATCCCTACCCTGGTTCAGTCAACCAGCCTAGCAACTTTCTGTGGTGTGGACACCTGACCTGCCATCTTGGCTCATCTTGGCTGAACCAGATAAGGAAGGGGTTGCTCATACAGTTTGGACTGCAGATCAGAGGGGAGGACAATAAAGTACTAGGAAACAATTGGATGAGTGCTCCTGCCAAGGAATGATCATGCCTACCTCTGACTGTTCCACTAAAGGCACATTTTAAATTAGATTAGACCAGTGCAAGTTCATATGCTCACAAAAAGCATGTCTAGAATTTAAATTGCAACTTTACCTCAGCTACTGCAGCTTACTCTTGAGTCTTCCCTAAGGGCAAGCTAAGGGCCTGGGCAGATGCTCAACGAGCTGTTTAAGGATTTACAACCCATCACCTCCAGGATAGTTCATTATCCAAGTAAAACCTGCTTGGCCCAAAACTGCCTTCTGTGCTTCAGGGCACATCCACGTAAACCACTCCTGTGTGGGTTTAATGGGATGTGCCACCAAGCCACCGTGGAGGTTACAGACGCTGCCTGCATTAGCAGTAAAAACGAGCAGCCGGTGTGAGGCTGAGGAACCTCCAGTGCACGCATAAGCTCTGTAAGTGTGTGTGAAGACACCAGAGACAGCACTGAGGCACGAGATCATTCTCCCACCTAGCTAGTAAACACCAGGCTTGTTCATGACAGACAGCGTAACAGGTTCTCCCAAGCCAGCCTCTCTCAGAAAGCAAGCTGCTTTCTTCCCAAAGTGGAGATTTCACCCCATCTAGAGATCCTCATATAAGGCAGCAAAAGTTAACCCACGAAACTTCCCATTAATTTTTTTATTTCTTTTTTTCCCCTGCCATGTTGCATCTTTGCAGCATGTATGGATCAGTGGTTCTGGGTTTCTTCTCTCAGGGCATTATTTTACCTAGCTAGCTATTTGCTAGTAATATAGTAATAACTTCTGCCATCTCTCCCCTCAAATGCACACATTTTAAATCACCATATATCAATAAATGCCATCACAGCTTTTCTGTTTATGAAGCCTGGAAGTACAAATTAACAAAATGCTACCTAAATCCACCTGAACACAGGGCACCTCTAAGAGAAGCTCTAAACATTACAGATATCAGAATCTAGATACAAAATGTACCCTTTCTAACCATGTGGCTACAAAAGTATTAAATCTTTTCTGCAAATATCCCTGTTATTGTCAAACAAAACATTTGCAAGTCCAAGATCTTATCTTGTAGTTTGGCAAAAGTTTTCCAACATCTCTTATTGCTGAAAATTATTTCTGTTTCATTACCATTGAAACAACACTTAATACAGCTCATGTGAAGGACAGTATTAAAAGACAATTAGATTTTTGTTAAAGCAAATGGTAGAACGTTGCATTACATCAAGCATTCATAATCAGATGTACATATTTCAGAAGTGCACATTTAGGAAAATATCCTACTACAAGAGCAACTTTCTTCTTGGTTTCTTCTCAGGAAATCCCTCCATGGTCTAAATTAATACCTTTCTATATAAGAATCACAGAATTATAAAGCAGTTCTGGTTGGACGGGGCCTTTAAAGGTCATCTAGCCTACCCTACACTGAGCAGACAATCCCAGCTAGATCAGGTTGCTCAGATTACAGCCCCTTCAGAAAAATTAAACCTGTATTTCACTTAGTTGCTTCAAAAGCAACTTATTTGACTGTTGCTTTTAACTGATACTAAAAGATATATTTTTTTTCCACAGAAAAGGACCAGCACTTTTTAAAATACCACAAGCCATCCTCAGCAGTCAAACTTCAGACTGTTTCTCAACACAGAAAGTTTCATTTTCATTCATACGCCTAAACCACCTTTTTTGTAAAGCAAAAAAGCCCCCAAATAGTCACTTCCTCTCTACAGTTCCTTCTTTTCTCTTTTTGAAATAAACAAAAGTTGTTGTTTTTTTTAAAAAAAAAAAAAACAAACAGCAGGATGGCCTCTCAGTAGCACACCACCAGGAGCACCTGGAGCCCTTTCCTGGGCTCACAAAGGCCTCAACAAGCTGGTTCAGAGGCACTGCGAGACAGGGAAGCGAATATGTGCAGTTTGCCACCCTTTTGCCCTCCGTGGCATGTAAGCTTCATAATTGTTTTCTTGATAGCTAATACTTGCACTCTTAATTTACAGGCATCGTGACAAAGCTTGAATACCTACAAAGAGTAAATAAGTTTAAAGAGACTCTGCAGAGGGAGGAGAATAACAGCACAGAACAGCAAAGTACCAAGGGAATGGGAGTGGATAATGTAAACACCACCTCCAAGGGCAACGTCAGACAAATTTTGTCTTCAACAATGTGTAAGCCCTGGTGCCTTCAAGATACAGTTTTCATGAAAGCTCTTCCTAAGAGGATCATCTTCTGGTCAGAAAGACAGACGCCGCTGTTTTTAAACAAGCCATGTCAATACATCTTTGGGACACTATCCTCATTAGCTGCAAAATTACGTAGTGCAGCACATGTAGCGTGCACAAAGCGGAGAAAACTAACAGTATCCGTGTCAACTTGCTTTTAACTTGAAATTGAGTTTGGTCGAAAGAGCAAGTTAAACATTAATTTTCTAACAGTGGTCAGCTCTGGGTATCACAAATTGTAACTGTAGTTTCACAATCATATTTTGCTGCTTCTTTCCCTAGCTGCAACATAAAACTGAATAAACATCAAGTTAGCCAGGAAGTGGAGAACAGCAGAAGTGACTTGATATGAAGATTAGAAAAGCAAGGTAGTTTTCTTCTAACCTGTCAGCTTTATTAACTCTGTCAAAAGATCTCATGAAAAAAACAAGTAACTTTACAGGAAGATGCAGCATGACAAAACAGTATATGCAGTCACAATATATAAACATATTCCTTTCTCTCAACAGCAGACAACAATTTGAATCAACCAAGCTCACCCCTTTCTTCCAATTCTGAACCTCAGTGTTGTGTGGGATGACATTTACACTGAGCCCACTTATGAACTCAAAGCACGACCATGCAAGAAGGTGACGCAAATGTGGAAAGAGCTCACAATTGAAGGAACGAGACCATTAGCACAACTAACGGAACTATTCAAGAAGTGCAGAACATTCCCCTGAAAATGAAAAATGTACTTGGTGTATTCACACAGAAACGTTGACAATGAGTTAAATATAGGGTGTTCTAGAAAAAGACTAAAATGTCTAATTATAGAAGCAGACAGTGACATTCAATCCATCTAAACCCAACTGTTTCCCACAGTTTCCAATCTATGTATTTAGCATTCCTAATCCTAGCAAATTATCTTAACCGTAATATCCCTTCCCCCAATACAGAGAGAAATATTTTTTACATGCAAATTTAAGAGCTGGACGTTCTTTCCAGGCTAACAAAACTACTATCAGTTTCACATTCAAGCCTGAACCTAGTACAAGTCACATGTGACCCAAGATGAGTTATCTGTTTACGGACAAATAAATGACCTGAGCTCTAGCCTTCTGAAGAAAGCTGGTTGGTAGCTAAGGCCCAAAGCACATCAAGGTAAGAATGCAAAAAGTTTAGACCCTATCTAATGGGATCCTTTCACAAACACTGACAGAGCGGGAAGCTTTGCCGCAGGACCGGCCCATATTGAAGAATAAATTGTTTTTATCTCTACATGATTAGTCACATCAGGTCAGGAAAGTGAAAATGTCTAGAGCCCTTCACATGGCTGCTGCGGACTTATGATAAGAAAAAGACTTAAAATTTCAGTGTGTATAGTCTCTGTCAACTACTTTATCTGTGGAGAAACATTTAAGTAAGATTTAAGGAAGCAAATAATCTCTAAAACACATCAGTGGCATTAAAATGATAAGCACAGTAAATCACTGGCATATGGTAGCAAAGTTTCAGCACTTATGGTGCAGATTGTAACCAAGGCTGGAAAGGTGAACTCCACCTCCTGCCACTCCCGTGCTGAATCACCCCAGTGGGGGAAAGTCCTTGCTCCTCCTCACACACCCAACAAAACTCCAGCAAGTTACCAAAACTGTCAGTGAAAACAACAAAGTCTGCAAGGGAAAGCTGAGAAATTTTTGCTAACACTTGTAAGAAGTGAAAGCTGTTTTGGAGGTTAAAGCTTCTCCTCTGATACAGAGGGAAGTCCTCCACTTTTCTTAAAGAATCTTTTCTATCAGCTCACTGAACGCAGCCCTACTGTAACTCCCTCCCTTGGATATGGCTGTGCTGAAAGACAGAAAAGGGTACCTTTATACACCTCATGTATTTGGGGTTTTTAACACAAAGTGTCCAAAGAGTAACACACACGACTGAAATACGACTTTGTAGCAATACCGAAATATCAGGCTATACCAGGCCAACAACATTCTTCAACTCTGGACGTTTACTTCTTTTTTTTTCTCATTCAAGTGCCAAGACCAAGGACCTGACAGTTCTAACGTTCAACAGATTAAAAAAAGAGCGCATTAGAAAACAGATACAAAAGCATGGATTGGAAATAATGTTCAAGCTAACTGCCATATAAAGATACCACTCCCATGGCTCATCTCTCAACAAACACAAACTCAATCCAAACTGAAAGATCCCTGCCTTAGGGTGTGTGAGGAGGAAATATTATTTCTTCAGTTTTTGGTTTTTTGGGGGGAGACACAGGCCAACTAACAACATTTCTCTGTAACTTCAAATCCACTTCTCTGCCTTCTAGAAGATCTGTCCAAGCTGTCATCTGTAAATCCTGGAGAACTTTCAAATGACTTTCTTCTAGCTCCACCACTGTACCGCAGATGCTTCTGCACAGCGGCAAGAGAGCCTGAAAATGGCAGCTTTCACCTTCAAAGAGGAACTGCTTCTCCGTGAAGCCCTGGTCCAGAGAACGTAGCAGCAGCTACTTACCCTTTAGCACAAAAAAAGACGTCTGCCCAAGATAAGCAGCTGCAGTTTGAGAGCTGACTTAAAAAACTTAAAACCTCAAGTTTTTAAGGCTCAATGTCTCAACAAGGTCCGATGCAGAAGAAAGAAGGGGAGAAAAGAGATAAAGGGAGGGACACCTTCTGCCAGTTCCAAGCATGGAACCCTAAGATCTGAAAATAAGTGTCAAGATGAGAAAAAGAAAGATGCAAATATGTTTAAGAATTTTTCAGGGAAAAACATCTATCACTAACTCAGAACATTTTTTTCCGAGTGGTTCCTCTGTAGTTTTACCAGTTCCTCTGTGATTTTTCAACATGAAACAACGCACTAAATAAATCTCCCAAACCGTTGCAAAACTTGTTGCTTTTAGAAAGAAAAAAAAGGCAAAACTCAAAATAAAAAGATGGTGGAAACACACTGTACTGTAAGATGCAGTAGGCAGATATGGGTGAACACAGGACAGGCTGAAGTCAAGAGACAGCCTCACTCAAAACATGATCATTTACTTCACAGTTGCCTCCCTCTCTACCTCCCCTGCAACCTATCACAGTATTAAGCAAGACTCCATTATACTTCTCAGATACAGGCTCCATACAGTAAAGGACCCTGGAAAGTATTCCCCTTGCACAACAGTTCGAGTGCTCTGCCATTTAATTTTCAGTAAGAAGATATCGAATTTGATTTTTCAAGTGAAAGACTGAAATATAGGGTCCAAAGCTATATACTCAGACAAAACTTTTAAAGAAGAACATTTCTGTTCAACAAAGAAGGTGGAAACACTGATTCTTTTTCCAAATACTGTGCTGGAGTTCGGAAGTACATAATTAGGAGAATCAAGGTGGTTTTCATCCACCGAAAGTTTAAGAAGCAATTTGACGCACCGCAATTACCTCCAGGATTTTCTTCTCCCATTAAAAGTACCACTAAGCCCATTTTATAATTGGTCTGCCATGTACACCATCCCCGTTGCTTTCATTTCTAAATCATTTTCAGGAAAAGGTGAGTACCTGCCCACATAACAACTTAAATCCTTCTATTTTAAAACGACACCGCGGCGGCTGCCGCCGTTGAACGAGTCTGTTTCGGCAGAAACAGCACCTCCGTGTAAGGTCGCGGGCGCAGAGGGTGATCTGTCTCTGCAATACAAGCCTGCCATTTTAAAGTCGCTCGGGACCACACCGGGCGAACAGCAGTGGAGCAAAGGTGCTCAAAGCCGCAGCGCTGATAGCCAACACTTAGCCCGAGTCGCTCTGTACCATGCTCTGCTCCAAGCCAACCGGGCCCAGGCAAACGCAGCTTCGGAATAAATAAAATTAGTCTGCTGTCCAGTCCGCTGAGCGGCGGCTGGAGGGCTCGGGCCGGCAGCCTGCCTGACACCTCCGCACGCTTCAAAGGCGACAAAAACTATAAAACCCATCAGAATTACAAACCAGCTGCCACACTTGTGCAGCACGCTGTTCAGAGCAGCACAGTGGCAACCGAGGTGCCCTCTGCCCGCAAGAACAGGCTCAGCTTTCAGGCAGCTTACCGCGCTGCTGCCCCGAAAAGTCCCTTTACTCACGGCCCAGTTTATATTTTGGTTTTCTTTCCCCCGGTGCTGCGCTTTTCCAGAAGTTCCCCTTTTCCCCGCAGTGCTCTTCCGACGGCTGCGGAGCGCTGCCCCAGGCGCGGCTGCACGTCGAGGCGGCAGAGCCGCCGCCAGCAGCCCCGGGGCGCCGCGTCCCCCCGCCCGGCTCTCCCTGCCCGGGGCGCACGTACCGCCCGGCCGCGGGGCCCGCGGCGCCGCCCCGGCCTCCCCGCAGCTTCGTGCAGCTAAAATG
>VZRE01005292.1:0-18551 GCA_013396775.1 Cephalopterus ornatus | reverse complement strand
GTCCCGTCCCGTCCCGTCCCGCCCGGCTCGCCGCCGCTGCCCACACCTCGGATCCTTACGAAACATCCCACCCCGCTCCCCCCCGCTTCATGAGCAATAAATCACAGAAACAATTAGGTTGGAAAAGACCTCTGAGATCACCGAGTCGAACCTTCGACCCAATACCACCATGTCAACCAGACCATGGCACTAAGTGACACGTCCAGTCTTTCCTTAAACACCTTCAGGGATGGCGACTCCACCACCTCCCTGGGCAGCTCATTCCAACATCTAATCACCCTTTCTGGGAAGAAATTCTTCCCTATGTCCAACCTAAAGCTGCCCTGGAGCAACTTAAGACCATGTTCTCTCCTGTCATCCTAAATTAAATAAACAAACAGATGTTCTGTGGAACATCTGGTATTTTATACCAATGTCATCTTGCTCACACCAAACTGCTTATCCCCTGAAAAAAAGTGAAACTTAGGAGGGCCAAAATTGCTCAGAGAAATTTAAAATGCAGTGTCCAATGGAGCACTGACAGGCAGCCAATGCCAGAGCCAAGGTTCTCAGCATCCCCAGTAAATTTCTGATATGCTTTGCATGTTCTTTAAACAAATCCTTGTGCCTAATAAAAAACACTCTCAAAGCCACCCAGCCCACAGCAGTGTAAAGGCTTGGAATGGGCTCTAGCACACACTGGGCACTCTGAAAGGCCTGACAGATATGTAATCTTAAAACATGGCACAGAGAGTGTGACAGAGTTACTTCCACCTTGTTGGGTGGGAAGGGTAAGTGCACACTCTGTTTGCAGGTGGCATGTGCACTGGTTTTCCACAAATTCCCAGAAGAGCAGAGTCCAAAGCAGCACACCGGCTGTAAGGGAAGGCATGGCACAAGGACCCAAGCCCATGCAGCAGATGAGAGGGTGTAACTGCAGGCCAAGGAACTGTGAAGCAAGGAAGCAGCAGAGGCAACCTTTCAACGAGCAGGGAAGACTTGAGACTACTTCTAGCAAACACACTGAAATAAATCCAATATGCTTAAGCGCAGCTGTCATTAACGCTCCCAGTAATAATTAAACAGTTGTCCCACAAGTAATGTGCTGAGCAAAACTCACTGTTTCATGGACATTAAACATAACCAGTAGCTGAAGATATTAATTACCGAGAAGAAAATTTTGGGGTTACTTTCAAGTAATTTAGTCCCCATGATACCTGCATGGCACTTTAAGGCAAAATTAGGTCCCAGTTTATTGTTTAAAGAGCAATTACCCATGTACAATTTCATTAGATGTAGTTTATAATCTTATTTTTGCAGCCTGTTTTAGTGCAAGATCTGGAAAAAGCAGCAGCAGCACATTTTTTATGACTTACTGATTAAAAGTATCAATTACTAAAGTATCTTCACTACAGCTCTTTATCAAAATGTCTTCATTTGTATTTCTCAGCTGAAAAAAGACCATGAGAAGGAAACACTGCATTGTTACTTTAGTCCCTGTATATTTTCCCCCTCTTGCAACAGATGTATATTCCTTCTCTCCAACAACTTAAGACTAATCCAACCTTACACCTAAACGCATTTTTTCTTGTGCTGCAAAACCCTTTGGAAATCATGGGGTGTGGAGGGAAGAAATCTGACCCAGGTGCACAGCAGTTACAAGGAACTGTAACACTGGCACAGGGAGAGTGCCATTTTAATTATTAAAGACAGTCTAATAGTTATGTTTTGGAGGGGAAAGAAACAACAGTCTTATCCAGGCAATCAACTAAATTGAAAAATCATTTTATAGAGATGTATGAGCACAAGCTATGAAAACATTTCACTGTTTCTAAGCTAAATCTGGAAGCTGTATTTTCTTAAAAGCATATATAAAATGTAAACATACTTAGCGAGAGAGAATGCAGGTAGATGTTCATCCCTGGAACCACATCAGGTTTCTTGCTAATTATAATTTTGGCTTGAAGAATAAGTGACCTTGCCCAATTGCTGGGATGAGTATTTCCACGAAACTTAGATCACTGCTTGCCCAAAAGACATAGCTAGACACTGACCAACAGCACAGCTTAAGCCAATTTAAACAGCTTTAGCCCTCTACTCCATCCCAGCCTCATATTCCTCACACCAAGCTACTCCCCCCGCTGTTTCCCAGAGCAAATATTTGTTCAGCCAAGCAGCGTGGCAGAGGGTGAAACCCACCAGCAGAAAAGTTAAGACCAGACAAATAAATAAATAATAGATACTACAATTTTCACATTGCTGTTGGCCCCAGCTCCCAGAGAAACACATGCCAAATCACACCCCAAGGGGAGCAGTGAAGCCAAGCAGGCTTGGGGTAGCAGAGATCTGGATGTAGCTCTCGCTTCTGCTGGCCTCAAGCATGACCCCAGGCAAGTGCTTCTCTTTTTACACCCTGGTCTGGTAATCGTTGCCCTCCTTTGTAACTGGCTTTGAAACCTACAGGTCTGCAAGGATGGGATGGGATGGGATGCTTCACCAGGAGGCACAAGGGACAGCATGAGAGTCTGAAGCCATGCAAGGATAGACCAGAATGATGTGCACTGGAGGTTTCCTGGCCCATGTGAAAGACATACATTTTAGTCTCACAAAAACAAGCCAAGAGGGAGGTTTGTGACTGTGCTCAGCTTTCACTTTTGGATGGGGGTTGGGGAGGAGAAAATATTGTTTTGTATTGAAGGGAGCAGAAAAATTAAATTTAAAAGCTTTTCGCTTTTTATTTTTCTGTTATATTCTATACAAGTTCACTACATGAGAAGCCCTACCAAACCCCTGTTTATGTGAAACCCCATGGTAACGTTCCTAAAGCAGCTTGAGATGCTGTTAACTCCTTTCCAGTATTGCAAGAGGAGATCCCACCACCCTGCTTTCAGCTCAGGCTTATACAATCAACTTGCACAGGCTTGGAGCCTCATCAAAGTCTGCCTCAAGACTGAAGAAAAATCTGATTTAAGGAACTTCTGATTTGCATTTGGTTTTGTAGGATGCCAGTATCTCAAGCTTTGCAAAATATTTAATCTCAGGCATCCCTGTAGGAAGGAAATTCTAATAATCCCATTCACAGGCATGGCAGGAAAGAACACCTGCACAGTGGATGCACCCAAGATCACACTGTATGTGTGTGGAAGGACAACACTCGAACCAGCCTTCACCCAAGAAACACTAGTAGCACTGCTACCACATTTTAATATAATAAATATAATATACATCTATCGTGGCATTACTGTCCTGGTACTTTGGGTTTGTGGACCGGCTCCTCCCACTGTGGTAGGTGCCACATAAAACACAGAGGGACATTACTGTGGGTTTCTAATGCTGCCAGATGCATAATGACCTACACATTTAGACATGGAGAAATTGGATCAGGAAATTTTAAGCTAACTTACTCCTATCCCCAAAGGAAATCTCTGCTAAGACATTAGGTATAGAAAAATTCTTCTGTGTTATTTAACAACTTAATCACAAACTCAGACCATACACTTCTGATATTTTTAAGACAACTGTTTCCCATCTACAGATTTACATTTCCAGAGACTTCGATAAAGAAGCATCTCAAAGAAGAAACGTGTAACTCAGGGTTCCAGGTACCTGGAGTGCAGCCCATGCAGCCCATGCATTATCAGTTCTTAATTTGCAATTTAAAGGTATGGTTCAGTGTTGTTTTAGTGCATGCTGAGTATAGGCTGAAAGTAGAGCACAATGAATTTGAGAGAAAGCAGTCTACTTTTTCACTCTGCTAGTCTTCTGAACTTGAGTTGAATTGTAGGAAAGGAAAGGTGGTAGCAAATGAAGTGCATATGAAAAGGCTACTACATTTTTCAAAAGTTGAGAGGGAAAGTATCTTGGCCATCCTGTGCTTAATTGGAATCCTTCAGATAGTAAGTGTCATCTTCTTTCAAATATACAAGGAAGTGTTTCTCAACTCTGTGGTTGCACAAGCCTCCAGAAATTATGCCTTGGTACCAGAAAGGGCAAAAGAGATGTCTGAAATTCGATGGATTCACAACCAAGCACCAGGCAACTTTAACCTCATCCATTATATGCTTTGAACCTTGCCTCCAGTGTTTCCTAGTGAGGGCAGATTTGGCGAGGTGGCTGCACAGCAACATCCCACACAGCTACAAACCCCTGACCTTGTACAGCCTTGCACAAAGTCTTCTTGGGTCATCTCTAAGGTATTCCTAGGTCACACCCCAGTGATGACAAGCCTCTAGGAAAATATACTTATATAGTCACTTTTCCCTGCTCCTTCAAGTTCCTTCCTTCCTCCTTTTGTTATAGGTTTGCCTCTGCTGAGAATGCTCCTTGGTATTTCTGAGAATGGTTTAACATGTGGGTATATTCTCCTTTCTACTGACAAGTAACCTTCGAGGGAAATAATTGCAAAAATCCAGGTAGTAGATACAGCTCTGACACAGGATAATCTCTTATCCACTCTCATACAGGAGCTGCAGGCTCCAGCTTCTCTCTGACACTTCTCTGCCAACCTCAACAACACTTTTCTCTTCCCATCCTCTCCTTGCACCGGTTCTGGTTCATGTGGTACCTGTTAAACCTTCCAATGCCTTATTGTGGCAGAAAGCTGACTGGGGTGGGTGGCAAACACTGGCTGCTCTTGAACCAGCTCAGACTATGATGAGCACTGCCAGCAAAGGACAATGTGTCCTCCCTCTGTTGGTGGTACTGAACTACTAGACTGGGCCACCATTCAGGTAAATTTTCACCTTAAGACTCACATGTTTGAACAATAGTCACAAAAAAGAAAAAAAAAGAAGAGGCACATTACTCAGGGGATGCTCCAGGCAGAGAGGAGGGACAGAGGTGCTGCTTAACCCACGGCTTTCTGACCTGATCTAGCTCTTGTTCTGCCCTCCTTCTGCATGCTTCTTCCCCATTTGTTTTGGAAAGTGCATTGGAAGTCACTTAGCATCCTATAAATACCCCTGCCAGTAGGTATGACAGAAGTTACACTTGTAAACCCACAGCTCTAAGGCAAGTCAAGCAAAGACATTAAAATAAAGACAAGACAAATTTATGTCCTACATTTCTTCTCTCAGTGAGTTTCACACCCCACAATAATCATGAAACAAAAATAATTAAATGATGATCTGTAAATATTTGCAAAATATATGCAATGTTACCCATTTTTCTCAGGTGACAGACAGTAGAAATCATCATGCCTCACCTAATGTTATCATTAACCACAGTCAAACTGACAGTTAAGACTCCTGTATCCTGAAATCCAACTCACTAGTAATTTGCTACTCTCCAGTTCTTCATTCAGAGTCACTAAACTGGCCAACAAAAAGGCCAACATTCCTTACATCTTTGACTATCACTTTCTACTCTGTTGCAGCATGAGCCCTACAACAAATAAGGAAACTAATCAGAAGGAAACAAACAGAGAAATTTACTGTATACCAACACATGGCTAACTCTATCTGAATCTATTTTTTTAACCTAGAAGACCTTAGTGCTTGAAAAGGTAGAAACCATTTCTGAAACAAGGCAGAAGATAGCATTGCTCTATTTAAGGTCCAAGTATAGCTTTGCACTGTAAAGGCAACACCATTTTATGTACAGAACACTTGACCATAACATACTTGAACCAAAACAAAGCTAAAATGAACTCATTTTTATATAGTAATAATTACTGAATATCCCAAGAGAACCAGAAGGGCATAGCAATATCATGTTTTTATCCCAAATTCTCACACAGTACATGTGCCAGTGCTGAAAATTCCTTTAAAATAATGTACAGTAACACACAAGGCTACGCAAACCTGACTGCAGTAAGATTACGCTAGATCCTTAACTTTACAAAGGAAATGATCACTTCGGTGTACGGCTGGTTTGAAAGACAAATTTTAGGTTGCGTATCTATTTCTACAGATTTGCACTGAAAAAAAAAGCTTTTAAGCAAATACGGATTTCCCGCTATTGTGCAAGAAAGACACAAAGGTGAGGGGATACAAGGCATGAAGTAAAATTGATAAATACTGCTAAAATTCAAAACCACATGAATGAAAGGAAAGTTTAGATTTTCCAAGAGTAAAAAACAATCTTCCCATAAAGAAAGTCAGTTTTGATTCTTGAACGGCACTGAACATCATTCCACAAGCTTCAGATCCCCCATTAGTATACTCCTTCTGTGTATAGTTGTGTTGCATTAACAGGACGGCTTTAATTGCTCTGGAGTCCTTGAAAGGATAGTTTTTAAGAATACAAGCTCAATTGGAAACTATTAGAGATGTTACTACACCAGTAGTCATAAACTTAGCCTTTGCTCTTTTCCTTTCTTACACACAGAAACACACAAAAATCCACAACCATTTGTAAACATGTTGTTCCGTGGTTTTTCTTTTTGATGTTGGAATGCTGCTA
This sequence comes from Cephalopterus ornatus, assembly GCA_013396775.1. Taxonomy (NCBI): domain Eukaryota; kingdom Metazoa; phylum Chordata; class Aves; order Passeriformes; family Cotingidae; genus Cephalopterus; species Cephalopterus ornatus. The sequence goes on along the minus strand of VZRE01005292.1, from coordinate 12,170 downwards.
TCCCTGATACAAGACAAAAAAAAAAAAAAATTAAAAAATCAGGCATATGAATGAAGAGAAATATATACCAAGTGAAACTATGTTGCATATACATCTAGAAGGAAGATAAAAACAAGTATTGAGTGGGTTTTTTATAGTCAGTGGTTTCTTAACTGGGACACTTTGTAGCTGACTGAGAAAGCGTCATTAAAAAGCTGTAACTGTATTTTTTCCTCTTCTCATTCTGTGAGTCACTCATTACATTTTTGGATGTTGCAACACATTCATGAATAATAAACAGATACTGGGAAGAAGAAAAAAAAACAACAGTGTTCACACTGGATTTTTTAATTTCTGTATTTATCAGTATAAAAATCAAGAATGAAGCTGAGATTTGTAGAAGTTTCTATGCAAGAAATGCTATTAATCACGGACAAAGTACTTGGTACACCCAGAGACAAGCACACAGACACACCAAAGTTAGAGCACGGTGGTGTTAGTGTTGCTGTTATTGTTTGGCCTTTATACAGAGCGAGAGGAGAGGAGAGGGAAGGGGGGAGGGATCATAATGTTCCCCATCAAACCCTCTCCTGAGAGAGAGCAGCCAGGCACCGCCCTTAGCTAGACAGTTCTGGACCCAAAGCTGCACTTCTGCAGCTGCCTCATTTTTGGTTTGTTTTTTTTTTTTTTTTTTTTTACTTTTCTTTTAAAGACTAGGGAGAGAGGTTGCGGAGGCTGCGCAGTCCCAGAAAGTCAGCCATGCTACAGGAAATTATTGTTGATATCTTAAAGAAGTACCAGGGAATTATTTATTCACATTTGTGTTTTAGACAATAACAAAAAGAGCTTCCAGGGTGGCTGCTGCAAGGTTTTCCACTGCTCCAGTCAGATGAAAAACTGCTTCTACGCCCATTTTTGTTATCTTTTTAATCCCACTACCCTTAGCAGGCCGCACTGGCTACTTCACACACTTGTGCTGACTCCCTGTACGGTTGCAGACCAAATACATGGAATTAAGGGAAATCCAGATAAACATCATTTTTAGAAAAATGTTGAGCTAGAGTTCCACGAATATTTTAGATGCTTACAAGAATGCAACAGGGTATTTTTCTGCACTGCTCAGGATGTGAATACAAAGAGAAGGAAAGCATGTTTATTACTGCTCTTCCAGTTGCTCTAATTAATGGAAAAAGATAAAAGTGGTAATTTGAAGAGGCAGGAGAAAGAAAATAAATTGTGCAAAAAAGTAAGCTCATGTGAATGAATCAATTTTTCATTGCAACTCACTCAGGTAGAGACCTGGCTATTAAAGAACAGTTAGTTAGAAACACAACCTGCTTACTTGCTTGTTCAGGAAATAATACTTTAAGTAGCAGGCTTACCAATCCAAATTCATGCTACATTAACCAATTGGTGAGCACATAAATCATGGAGAACAGAGAAAAAATAAAGACCATAGGACACAAAAAGGAGGGGTATTGGGGAGGCTGGCACTGCATGGAAGGTGAACTGGCTGTTGGAAGGTCAACATTTTGATCTCTCAGCTATATTTTGGGTCACACAAACAGCAGCTTCCATCTCTATGCTCATCTCCAGCCGGACAAGCAGCCCTACCAGCAAATCCTGTGAGATTACAATCCTGTGGGTCACTCCAAGAAACCAAGCCATCACCTCTGCTATTGTCACTTGCCCATAAAAGTGAGGTACAGTAGTTGAACATATCCTAGAAAATTTCACTGAACACAGGCAAGGAGGTTTGGTTACAGAGAATTGGAGCTACTACGATGTGTTTTCCAAAAGCCTCTCAGGAAACATCTTTCTTGGTTTTGTGGTTTAGGTAGCTCAAAATCAAAACTGCGAACCAGAGGCTAAGAGAATAAGAAGACATTATGGCAGGCAGAGTTTCACAGATGTGATTTTCCTCCTGCTTTCTACTAACAGAGGTCATTCTGTTATTAATGGAAGGAGCTCAGTATTCTCCTCAAGTAACCTGTCATGAAGACTCCATTCAAAGAACTACATATACATTTATGTTTACTATTTAAGTCTAATATTGTCCAATTAGATTTTCATTATAAATGTTTAACCCTATAATCAATTTTGTCCTACATATACTGAGGGTCCACCAGCTTTAAAGATATGTGTGCTCTGGAAAACATCCCACTAGAGTGGACTGATTTCAAGCCCCTCTACCACCAAGGGACAGATACGTAATTTGAGGGAGTGATCACATTATAGGATGGTAGCCTAAATTCAGAGTGTTTCATCCACTGCTTCTCTGTAACTAATTTTATTTCTCGAACTTTTCCTTTTAATGCTCCCCCATTTTAGCAAGATGCATTAGAAATGTTTTCCAGCTTTGCATATTAGACAAAAATACGCCACTTCTGACTGTGGTCACAGAAGTCTTCCTGTGTGAGTAACTGAAGAGTAACACCAAACTAATTTAATTTCAATATTCAGAATAACAATAATTAAAACAACTTTCCTTAAGACAGTGGACAATGATCTCACTCAGGAAGGAGAAAGAGTAAAGAAAATTACTTTTTTTGTTTTTTCCCATTAATTGCCCTCATCCTCAGGCCTGTTGGTTTCAGGATATGATCCCTTGCTGCTTTGCACCAGCTAGGAGCAGCTTACTCCCTACTACTCTGATTTATGAGAAAATGGAACTTCCCTGCCCTAAACAAGCACCCTTTAATTCTTTTATTGGTAATCCTTACTTGCATGCAGCAGGCTACTGCTTCCCCAGAAGATCCCAAACAATCTATCCAAGGCATCCTGTGGTTCTAGGTGATAATAACAGGGCTAGATACTTTATTTCTACTTACTTTTTGAAAATTTACTCATTTCTCTTAAATACTAAAATATACTAAATTTCCCCTTTCTAGTCAAGGGTTTGACATTATCCAGTGAATGTTCTCAAAGCTACACTAGTATATAATTTGTGCACTATTGGGGCAAAAGTCAGATCTGGAGGAATAGGAATTTTGCAGCAAAATTACACAGCACATTGAAAAACTCACTTGTAGAATTAAATACCAAATAGCAACACCAGATTGCAAACAGGAAAAATGCTACCTGCATCATCAGAAAATGCACATTCACATTTTTGGTGAAATGGCAGCTGGATACCACACAGGGAGAAAACAGAGGAGAGAGTATCGCACTTTGGGTACAAATCGACAGGTACAATGCTTGAGGAACAATTCATATTTATAGGCAGAAAAGAGCAGGCTGAAGATCTGACCCGAAGATCTGCATGTCAGAGTTAATACAGCACAAAAGTGTTAATCTACATTGACAAAACAAAACAGAGGAATTGGGAAAGCAGCATATAATTATTCAGTACTTGTGTTGAGACCTTAATTTTAAAACCACTGCCCCTTGTCCTGCCACTATCCGCCCACATAAAAAGTCCCTCTCCCTCATTTTTATAAGCCCCCTTAAGGTACTGGGAAGCCATGATAAGATCTCTTTGGAGCTTTCTCTTCTCCCAGCTCTCACAGCCTGTTTGCGAAGGAGAGGTGCTCCAGCCCTCTGATCTTTTTTGTGACCCTCCTCTGGACCCTCTCTAACAGGTCCATGTCTTTCTTTTGCTGAGGACCCCAGAGCTGGATGTAGCACTCCAGCTGGGATCTCACAGAGGGGCAGAATCACCTACTTTGAACATTTTTTCATCCACACAATTTCTCTAACTGAGCAGAGCAGAAATACACTTCTGCTAGCTGTGCCTGCACAAGACCCGAGAAGATGACTACTCATCATCCATTTATTTTCACTTTTATTAAACAACCAAAGACTTGAAGTCCTCTGGAAAAAAAAATCACTACTGAGATAAAATAAAGCTGGTGGCAGGCTGCTAATTCATATACTCTTTTTTTCCACATCCTTGATGGCACCTTATTGCCTCACTTTCTCCATCGCTTTCTGCTTGGATCTGATCACTGGCACCAACCCCCAGCTAACAGCACGTGAGTCCCCACAGAGTTGCTCAGGGCTTTCTGTACCTTCTTCCTTACTTGTAAAGCACAGCAAAGTAAGGCCAAACTTAAAGGAACTGTATAAAAGGATTTGGAAGATCGTGAGCTTGAGTTCTTGGTCACACCCAACTGGAAAAACTCTGGTGCTTCATGGGTGGCTACTGTTCACTTAGAAAATCTGATCATTAATTAGGTGAAAAAACTGCCTGTCAACAATTTTTGCTCTTCATCTCCGGGAAACTACATCATGCTAACACAACATTCAGAGAACAAGGCAAAAAAAATTTAAGGTGTGAATACAGATAACTGCTCTTCAATGTTATTTGGTAGCAGTGTTCAGATTTGAGTTCATTGGTAGCAGCATCAGATTTGAGTCCGTTTTCCTCATATTTAGCAAAAGGTAACATTTCATTTCTAAAAAGGTCACAAAAAAATCCTTCAGTAAACAAATGTCCACTAAGTTGGATGAGAGGAATACAAGTTTCTCACTATGGGTAATGAGTTAAACTCAACATTCTTCTGTAGGCACTAATCCACTCCACTCCCAAAAGAGCACAATAATGATAAAAGTATCCTTAAAGTAAATTTAATCTTAAGGACATGAAAACTATTTAACATCAATAGATGTGTCCTGGAAAATTTTCACAAAAGGTCATTTGTAAAGATTATAGAAGTATATTCCTTTCTCTCATCATCATAGCTATAGTATATTTATGGTCAGAAGCCAGTTCATTCATTCATTAAAATATTATATCTGTAATGGCTGTAATGGTAACAGCTGAAAGCCGAATTAAAAAAATTCTTCATAATACTTTTACAAATCCTAAAGACCACACCTGTTAACCCATAAAATTAATTCAGCTAGGAAAACCTAAAAAAACCCTTTAGGTTTGTTGTGGGTGGCTCAAGATGAATACTTCACTTGAAAAGTCATCCAGTGAAAGACAGATGCACAGAGCACATGGATATGCAAATATGTAAGCAAAGAGCTCAGCACTACCTCAGTGAAGGGAACCAGGTGCTGGGAGACCTATTCTCTGCATAAAACTACACGGTGGTGTAATTTCCCTCTACCAGAAGGAAACATAAAAGTAAAATGCTAGCACAAGTCTGCCAGCACAAGGCTGGAGAAAGCCTTAGAGTTCTATAAATTCCAGACACATCTCATTTCTAACATCTCCACTAACACACCACTAATTTCCTCAACCGTTCCCCCAGCAGCTTCTCAGTACAGTCACCGGAACCTGCCACAGCTTTGCCACCTATGCCCCTCGATCCATTTTGAGTGAAATAAATCTACTATTTTAACCAGATAAGTTAAGCAAAATAATTCTGGTAGAAACAGAAGGGTTCCTGCGTTCAGCTGGCAGCTTGGGGGACAGTAAATGCAGGCAGAAGAGGAATGACAAGCTGCTGGGAAGTGACTAATGGAGAAGACTGACAACCATCACAGCTAGGGACTATGCTCTAAAGATTCACTGTTCCTTAGACAACACGTTATTATTATGACATAATTGGATGTTGGATTCAAAAACAAGAAAGTTGGATCAGTCAGTATTCCTACAGCAGTACACGAACACTAACTACTGTCACCATCCTTTTTCTGACTAGTGTCGCTGTCCTCTTAGCCGCAATACCACTTCTCCTGTCACTTATCTTAAAAAATACCAAATCCCATGACACAGGGTAGCATAACCTACTCACTTCTTCAGCAGATTAAACTGAATGTGTGACAAAGTCCGCTCTTTCAGTTTCCCTCAAAACAAACATATCTGCTGTAATTCTCTTGATAAATGTCAGACCCTGAAAACAACATACTTTGTGATTTCTCCTTGAACTTCTCCTCTTAACAAAATTAAACAGCATACTACAGATGTCAGGATGCTGTTCAATTCCACTTACCTGAAAAAGGTCTCTGAAGGTCTGCAGCAAGTTGCAAAATCCTAAAACTTTCCACCAGCAGTTCCACTGCTCCACCACCAGCTCATGCCCCCTCCCCAAAGAGACCAAATACACCTCAAAAGCAATTAAATTAATACTGGGGAGTGGCAAAATTACATCTTCACTGGCCACAGATGTGCTGGATTAGGGACCATGTGGAAAGTTTGTACACACACAGCAGATATAGAGTAATACACTCAATAAAAACACCTAACTCTTGACTATCCTGATTATAGTTACATTCAGCAGCGATGAAGGAGAAAACCAAACCTGACAAACAAAACAGTCTCACTACTATTTCCAGCCTTTGTTAATTTGGTTGTCTGGGTGCGTAACTGTCACACATACACACAATTTGTGCTATTAAGCATACAAACAGTAAGCTCTATAGCTCAACCATTTAAGAGTATTATGTTCAAATTTGATATGCCCCTAAAATGGATGTTGGCCACTTAACAATCCTGCAAACTTTAATCTCAGCCTCAAACATTGTTTCACCTCACAGCCAGGAAGGGACTCAAGCTCACTACATATTACAAACACAGTAAGATGTCACAAAGTGGCAAACTACAACTCACGACTGCTCTTTCAAAACATATATGATGTGGCAATACTCATTATCACCTCCATATCAAACCAAGTTTTATCCAACTACTGAAACATTAAATTAGAATTCAAAACTTACTGTTGGTTCTTTGATTTTGTGATTTTTGGAGAAGAAATTTATTAAATAACCTAACTAGAGCCCTCAAAAACTGAAAAGATCCAATCTGATTTGTACTTTGTTATCAAGTTGGGTCCTGTATGTCCTAGAAATCAATAGTGCGTTATCATTAACTCCAATGCCTGTAGCAACAGGCATATGGGCCAAACCCTTGAAGGCTGTGCTGTCTTTATTTTCTCAGAGCAGATAAGGAAAGTGTATTTAAAAATCATGTTTGAGAGCAGTGCTTTAGTGCTTGTGTATTTCCAAGTCAGCAGAAACACTCATGTTTTCAAGATCCTGATTTACAAGAACTTGGTCTTCTCAACTTTCAGTTTTCCTCAACAAGAAAACTTACAGTAAACTCATCTTATATAGAAAATGCAATTTGTTACCTTAAAACATTCCTAGGATATTTTAAAGTGTGAATCAAAAAGCCAAATCAAAACCACTGTGTGAAATACTGAACATCAGACTTTTGATACCATTTACCCTAGAGTAGGTGCAATAAAATAAATTTTCTACAGAAAGAAATACTTCTACACTTAGAGTATATTTGTTCTAGTTCAACTGCCAGAGGAAAAAATGTGTCTGTTTGTTATATTAAAAAGAATGAACTATGGAATTATAAAACATCATCTCATAGCCATCTAGGCTCAAGTGCAATTCCCAGGCCAAATTAAACCTTCAGCTTTACAGCGAAGCTGCCTGAAAAGGAGCATTGCAAGTAATGCTTCAACTTGATCCAAGCAGTCAGTCATGTTTCAGGTTAAAAAATGATTTCACCACCGTAACTTTTGTTTTAGTGACTGCCGGGGATACGATGCTGCCAAGCCATACACACACATTCTGTCTCTGTCCACTTGCACAGGGGATCTGACAGCAGGAGGAGCATGCCTGAAGGACAGAGAGGTGATTAAGGGGAAAGCATTGAGCAGCTGACCTCTGAATGGTGAGCAACATCCTTGCCTGTTTAATGGCAGGGAAAATTTTTTCATCCCTGAATATAACTGTCAGCATCCTGAACAAAGAAAGATGAAACACCAACCTGGGAATACTAGGGGACTCTGTAAATGAGGATCCAATATTCTATCTCCAGCTGCCACCAGATGTTGGTGCTCTAGAGGAAAGTGCACAATAATTAATCATAATCTCTGAAGTCAAATTAGGCACCAAGAAAAAATGGTCCTCCTGACCCAAGAGAAAACCATTCAGGTTCTGAAGCATGACATTTTATTCTAGTTTTGCCAAAGTAGCAACATGTGCTACAATACACAGAAGGCACTGCAAATAATCTTGGCTTTTCAATCTAGAGAAGAATGCCGGTGAATGGAGCACAGTTTTTCCCCTTTCCACACACACTGGAAATGTCCTCCACCAAAGCAAGCCAAAGTACATCTTCAAGAAGGAAACTCCATCTCACTTTAAACACTCCCAGCAACAGCAAATCCACTACAATGCTTTATTGTCCTCATGGCTACTTATTATTTCAAGGTACAACACACCTAACTTCATCTCTCGAACACTGGATGGTCAAGTAAATATCATGTATTTTCCTTACACAAGTGTATGATAGATACAGGCATCATTTCCTCTATCAGATGTACAATCTAAAATTGTGAAGACTGGTCTCCAAACCCTGGATCACTTTTGTCACTTTACTCTTACTAATATTTCACATCCTTCCTCACATGAGAGTAGCAAAGCCAGACATGGAATTCCCATGATCTTACTAATGCCACGTACTTTTCTACTTCTGTGCAATATTTATACTGCTATACAGCCAAAGACCACACTGCAGTTGCAGCACTGTGACGAAAATTCCTGTTGAGACGATTCTCCGCACAAATTCTTAAGCCTTCTTTCAAATTACCAGTTTGAAGACAGTCGACTATCCTGCTGGTGTAACCACAGTCCTGGTTCCTTTGTATGTGGCTGCATGAAAAATGCCTTCTGATGGATACTGAACATTTTAAAAAATTATGTGGAGTACAGCGTGCTAATAACTCGCTCCGCATGTGCACAAACCGGTACGTAATGTACTGGTAACAATGTGGTATCATCACAAAAGCTGTGAATATATTGATATTAACCAGCCTTACACCAAGATCCAGCCCCTGGGGAACCCTACAAGAAACAGCTGCACTTCCATAGAGAAAAGGCACGCCTAAGTTCCTCTCTAAACCCAGAAAGATTTATGAAGCAACTTTGCCAGTGTTTGTGGTATTTTTTCCACAGTGACTCCATGGCACGATTGTTTTAAAGTCACACTTCACTGCAGAGTTAATAGATATATCAGGGATACAATATAGGGTGAGTCTGCTACAATAGAACAGTTGATGAATAGCTTAGGAATTTGGGAAATGTGGTTTTTTACAATTCAAAACATTGGGAAGCAATCTGCTCTAGTTCTACTGTAAACTGGTCTTTAACAATCGTTAAGTCATTTTGAAAGATTCAGAATGAGTAAGCCCTGGCTTGTCATTTATTTCGGAGGCTCAATGTTAAAGTTTTCAATTTTTCAGCCAGGAAAACAACAATGAATAATGTGAGTAAGGAAAAGCATTCATACCATTAACCGAAGAGGTTTAGGTTCCATTCTCTAGGAAAAAAAAAAATTAAAAAATCAGAATCAACTGGCTGACAGTTAGTGGACCAGGTAACCTATCAAATAATATTGTAATTCAGCAGTGTATTTCCATGTACATTAACATATACACAGTACTGATGAAGCTTGTAGCATCGCCTATTAGGCAGCTGCTGAACACTTCCAATGCAATATGCTGCTTCCAGCTGCTTGTAACTTGGCCAGACTTTGACTGTTTGGGTTGAAATTTTCCAAGCTGAATGTCTGCCTCAGGCTAAATTTTGTTCCATGTGCTGTAGAGGTTACCTCTGAGTGAGGGGTGCAGAAAGAGGCAGACTGTAATTTACAAGAACTCAGCTGAAACACCTGAGCTGTTTTCAGAGCAAGAACAGAGGAAATGCTATATGTTCAATGTATCTCTGGCAAAATTTAAAGGCTGTAGCACCTTTCCAGTTCCTGGTGACAGATCTGAAATCTGACATGAGGGGTGGGGCCCATATATTGCTGCCCCCATGAAAAGTCCACCTGCATTTGGTCAAACGTACAAAGACAAATTAGACTTGTGTGCATTTTCAGTAGGTGTTTGCTAGGCCATGTTCACATTCTTCCCAAATCCTCATGCTGATCAGACAATGTAGGCCTTCCCCACAGCCATAACCAACTTCTCCCTCAGAGCCGGTGCAGGACAGGGCTGCAGCTCAAAGGGAAGAGAAGGAGGCTCCAGGCTCTCCACATCAGAACTGGTGGAGGCTACAATGGCACCAGGTACTTGAGACATGAGCAAGTACAGCAACACAGACCACAGCCATGACCTATCACCACTGGTTATCCTCAGCAGAATCCTGGGTGTCACATTAGAAATCCAGCTGACGAAGGATGGTGACACACGTACACACTACTCTAGGCTGCCTATCTGCTTTTTGGCACATTTCCTAAGGGAAAGAAAACCTAGGAAGTTACAGAATGCAGTATTAAAAATGTGATAAACACAGGAGAATTTAGGAATTATTAGAATTAAGTGGTCTACAGTAACTAAAACTGTCTCCTAGTGCTAATACGCATGGAAATCAATCTCTAATTGCAACTGACCTGGTCACATTTTTTTCCGCACTGAAGCTTTGCGATGATTAACAGACAAATTCCTCTTTTTGCCCTTGTTCTCTAGGGCATCACCACACACTTTAAATCCCAGAGGAAATTATTTCTTTTCTCTCAGGTTCTTTTATGGTTCTCATAACTACAGTGAGATACTACAGTAAGATAAAGAATACTGCTATCCATGTTTTTTTAATATGGGAAATGAAGATATGAAAAGATGAAAGCAAAAAGTTACAGACACTGAGCGAGCAATTCTAACACTCAAAACTTGTATTTTAAACACGGTTAGACCTACAAACATCTTCTATATGTCAAGAGCAAACAACCGCTCACTTCTGTTCCAGATGGGTAAGTTCAGCATAACTGTGAAGCAGATCCCAGGGACTTAGGCCAGGCTCCAAGAAAACTCCAACAGCTAATGGGCGAAAACCTTTATATTGAAATCCTTTGGCAAAGGCAGGGATGGCAAAATCCAGTTCTCCACGTGTCTCAGGCATAAAGCTGCACCTCCCTCTGCATATAATTGTTTGCCTCATTCAGGTTACCTGTTCTCACTGCTGCCTAGCCAGAGAGCTGCTACACTTTGGAGGTCCACCTCTGGTTCATCACCCAAGCCGGCCGGGAAGGATGTGGTGTATTCCATCATGACCAATACCATCATCGTGCACAGGCCCACGGCAGCCAGATAAGCCTGGCATTTTTACAACTCCTGAGCACTTCCTTTGCAAACTTAGCACCGACGGGGTAGGGCTAGGCAGGGCGGAGAGATAGTAAATGTACAGAATAGTGTATCGAGATCAGCGACATCCACTGGGTGGCAGACATGTTTCACAGGATCCAGAGACGTACATATACAGAGGTATACAAACGAAAGCTCCTCAATACTGGGCTTGTTCCCTATCTCAGAAGCAGCAACTGAGCAGACACGGTTAAAAANCTGGATTCAGGAACCTGAGATATTCCTCCTGAGGGTTTTGGTGGAGTTATTATCAGCTGTTTCACAGAAACAAGCACTTTAGAATTAAAAAAAAAAAATTAAAAATCCCACGGAGCAAGGTGTTATTCTGCCTCCATTTTAACACCAGCTTCTTGTCCACAGTGCTGAGGCATTGCAACTGTTGTGGCACTCAAGGGTCAGGGTTGTGTGGACCCACAGTGTACCATGTCCCTTCTGTAGGTGGGTGCCCTCATGCAAGGCGACAAGGACCTTGTGAGTCTTCAGAGTCTCTGATGCCCTAATTCATGAGTAATGCCTACAGAGGCCAAGCCTCTCAACTCCTTCTCAATTTAACAAACTCGGAGAGAGGGGAGGAATTGTTTTGGACTAACAGCGGTAAATGTGTCCATGTGTGTAAGCAGCCAAGTTTTACAGTTTAAAGAAACATAAAAAGCTAGTATTTTCCATGTATTTCTACTTAGCATCTAAACAGAACCATTTCAAAAGTTGCTTAGATGTTTCTGCAGAAGAGGCTGTCAACCAAATTTCAACCCAGTGCATATTTTTCTAACCAAGTTGTAAACTACATAAAAACTACACTTATAATGGAAATGCTGACAAATGCATAACTCCTGCAGCTAGCCTGACCACAAGTCCTCCTTTAGGAAAAAGCAACGTTATCTCCCCACCTCCTTTCCCAGGCAGCTCGACAGCAAGCTGGGGTGGAGGGTGGTACGTAGAGGTACCTCTGCCTTACCCTTGCACTATGGATCGAGGCAACTCCTTACTCCCTGTATTTTCCCGCATGTTGAATGAGCCATCCCCTGTTTTTGCCATAAACAACCGGAGGGCCTCTTACAGCCATGACTCACTCCGCAGGCTTCTCCTCCACCCCTGTGCGTGACTGTAGCAAACAGGCTGCCAGCTGCAGCCGGTGAATTA
>VZRE01005289.1:19916-57859 GCA_013396775.1 Cephalopterus ornatus | reverse complement strand
CCTAGCCATGATGATGATGATGACAATATCCTTTAATGGTCACTTGTCTATTCAGTAAACAAATTCTGAGTGCACATTTTAAAGGGTCATCTAGATTCTTACCATTTTTTAGGTTGATTCCTTCTATCATCCCACAAATTCCATCTCTGACTTCCCTGGAACAATTTCTTTTCTATATTCTTATTATTTAGACTATTTGTCTGGGTATGAATATCCACTCTTTTCATTTATGTGTAGAATCAATTTTATTACTAAACAGACAGCAAACAAAATCAATCCTTTCTTCTCATATGGAAAAATAAAGAATTTAATGGAAAAAGATGGCTTCTCCATAGGCTTCTGAGAAATCTTACTCAATTTAGAACAGAAAAATACCTAATTCTCTGTCATGCTTTATGTGAGTTCAGAGTTATACCTGTGAAACCCTTTGGCATAATTCCTGTTCACCCATTTTACACTTTCCATAAGATCTGTAAGATGGTTTATGTGCAAGAAAGAAAACCTTGGCTGTTTTTAATGCTTCATTCCTTTCAAAATAAGTATAGAGCTCAGCAAAAATGGCTATCAGACCCCAAGTATCAATGACCATTCTTTATGCTAATCTTTCCATTTCCTGCTATTACCAGTTCCAGGGTCAGCAGCAAAAAAAAAAATAATCCTAAACTATTGTAAAGTCATCTGTCATTTTATTTTCTCCCCCAACTCTCTTAAAGAGTGTCTGCAATGAATTACCTCCATGTCTGAAATAAATTACTACTCCATCCCACACAAACACACCATCATTACCTGCCCCAAGCAAGGTCTGGAACTATATTGCTCTTGTATGTTAAACAATAGTCAAGCAATGGTGAGATGCAATTGATTATGTGAAACGTTAGAAAGCCTTAGTAAATCAGCTTCTCTGAAGTCATCTGGGCTTTAGATGTAGCTGTTTTTGGTTTAAAAGGTTATTACTCTTTCTTTCTTTCTTTCTTTCTTTCCTGCTCTTTCTCTTTTTTCTTCTCTGCTCTTTCTTTTAAATTTTACTTTCATTTTTCTGTTGCTTGTTCTTTTGTTTTCTTTTAATTTCTTGTTTCCTTTTACTTCTTCTTCCACCCCTTCCTTCCTTCCCTCCTTCTTTCCTTCTCCCTCTCTTCTTTCTTTCCTTCTCCCTCTCTTCTTTCCTCCCTTTATTATTCCATACCTTTTTTTTTTACATTGCATTGCAGAAAGGAAATTGTCCAAATCTTTGAGAACCATGTCCTGTGGTTCCCGAAACCCTACTGCCTTACCGAATCCCAACTCTCACTACAGAAAAGGATAAACTTTTTGTCTTGAAGCCAGATTGGTGCCTTCCTCTCATCTATTTTACTGGAAACAGTTGCTTCATTCTTCAGATGCCTAGAACCGTTCATCTTGTCTTCACTCTCAAATTATTTATACAATTTTATACTAGTTTAGTTGCTTTTCTCTCTTGCCAGTATTTACCTGCTTGAAATATTATATTTTGTATGTTCCTGTCTGCATTTGTTTTCCTATGGTAGGCAAGACAAGTCACCTTAACAGGTACTTCTCTTCCTTTGTTTGTTTGTTTGTTTGTTTATGAGTGCTCTATTGTAATTTAATTTTATTTCTTTAGAAGCGAATTTACCTAAATCAGAAGAAGTCACCCATCACTGCTTGTCATTCAAGTAACACCACACTGATAAAAGTGTTATCTAGAGGTAGTGCTCCCCACTACACTGCAATTAAAATCCCCCTAAACTACTAATTGCAATTAGAACACCACTTCTGTATAACAACAGGCAGCCTATTAAGTGTTAAAAATGAGTTTGGGAGGAAGACAAACCAGCGCATCTCTTCAATTTTTAGCACAAAGGTGACTAAAGGTTATGCTGAGCTTTATGTCCCATTTCAAACCAACCTTCAATCCAACCAGATTCCCAGTACTGTTATACAAGCCATAAACAACATCCATACATTTCCATTTTTTAATCAAAATACATATATAACAATGTCAGAGCAACGAGATCTCACAGGAGTAGTGTCTGTATCCTTTACAAAGACCACAGTGAAAATGGGGTTACAGTGAGATTTCCTTTTAATGCTATGGTGCCCAGGCACTTTGTTTCTCACTGTTTTGACTCTGTTTCTCTGCTCAGGTATTGCTGCTATATAAAGGTATTGAGTTAGTTTGAGGAGAAGATTTGCTGGATCACAGTATAAATGAGAGCAATCTCTCCTAGAGCTGCTGCATGATGCACATAAATCATCCCAAGAAGAGGTGAAGGCTGAACTGTGCTGGTGTTACTCTCACTCTTGGTATTAGGCAAGAAATGCATGGAAATGAAAGATGAATGCATAGCCAGGCCACAGTTCATACTGCAGCAGCTTTTTGGATGGCACAAATGAGAAAGTTGGTGGAGCTGCTGCATTGTATCAGTATAATGGAGGTCAGGATCCAGAGTAGCAGCACTGTATCTATTATTGGGAAATAACAGATACACACAAAAGAATAATCAGGTAGTGCTTTGCCCCACAGATTTCTTACTAGATTTTGTGCATATTGGGATCAAAGGGCAAAACCCTCCTTTTCAAGTGGTTTGCTGGGAAATGCTTTGCATTAGAGATTTGGGACTGATGTGCACTGAGATTCTAAGACAGATTTCAAAAGCCTGCATGATGAGCACTGCAGGCATGAGGAGTAAAAAGATTTGTAGTGTAGTCCCACACATTCTAGTGCCACTAAAAAATTGCTTGCAGAGTTGTTGTTTGCATCATCTTTTACTTACCAGCTGAAAAGCAAATAGGTGGAGATCCTGCCTCAAACACAGATCCATAATCATTTTGAATGCTTAAAAATTTCTCGTAGGGTTTGTCCTCAGCCCACACCTGCAAGGAAAGGAAGTCATAGAATTATCATAGGATCACAAAGTAGTTTGGGTTGGAAGGAACATTCAAGATCGTCTGGTTCCAATCCCCTGCCATGGGCAGAAACACTGTCCACTACACCAAGTTGCTCAAAGCCCCATCCAGCCTGACCTTGAACACTTCCAGGGATGGGGCATCCAGAGCTTCTCTGGGCAACATGTTCTAGTGCTTCATCACCTTCATAGTAAATAATTTCTCCCTAATATCTGATATAAAGTTACAGTCATTCAGTTTAAAGTCATTCCCCCTTCTCCTATCACTAGTCATCACCACCTCCATATCTAAAACATACTGTTCAGTGAGACAAGGAGATTTGCCAAGGTTTTGAACAGAAAAGGGTGAAAATTCACTGGTTTTGGGACATTGCTTGAAGAACAAATACAAACGATCCCTGAAACATCCTAAGACAGCAGCTATACGGCACCCATCCACTGATCTATTTTATGCAAAGAAGGCAATGGCAGCATTGAAAACAGAAAATGTTCCTATTAAAATGGAGAAGCTCTTTGCTGAGTTTAACTTCTTTGCTGTGTGCATAAAGGAGCTCAGAGTTGGTGGAGGATAGGATGAGACTGATTGGGAATGGTAGGAATGATGCACACACCTTTTCCATTATTAACCAGGAACAATAATTATGCCTTAAAAGCAAAAGCCTGAAACAGGCTGAGCGGTGCAGGGGTTGTGCAGGAGTTTACTGTATTAGGTGTCTTCAATGGTGTATTTCTAAGCCAGGGGAAAGCCTTTTATAGGGCTGTGGATGAGCCCTCACTTTATAACTGAACTTTAGATTTCATCAGTGATTTATCAGGGATAAATCGAGTGTCTCACAAGAAGTTCTGTTAAACCACTAAGCACTAGGAATTGCATCAGATAGCAAACACGAACAAGAAGCAGAGTCTGTCCACAGAGCGGTGAATTCCTTGGCAAGGGCTCAATCGCTTGGGGTGATTCCAGTGTTTTTAACAGCAGAAGAGCAGTGACGCTCCTGGCTTCCAGTCTGCATACCCCATGTGATGCTTAGCACCTTACTCTTTCTGATCAGACCCTGACACTGCTTCAGTGCCCTTCACCCAGCTACAAAACCTGCCTTCATTATTTACTGTTCACAAGAGGAAAACAATTCTCCATAAAATAGGCTGTGGGAAGAGGGAATTTTTATGGCTGACTGCAGAATTTTTTTTTTTTGCTCTTTATCATCCCTATGCATTGTCACCTCTTCACACCACTCCAGAGCCTGTCTGTTCATTTCTCTGTTTGCTTTAGGTATATTAACTGTTCACTGAATAAAGGTGCATTCACCAAGGGGCGAGCCACAAACCAGCTTCCTTGGCTGGTGTTTATGGTGAATTGGCGCCTATCCAAAACATCCGTCCTGGCCCATTTACAGCATTGTGAGGCTGGCAATCAGATGCTCTGCAGGGCCCTTAATGCTGTTGGCCATGGCTCTCAGCAGCTCTCATCTCAATAATGCAGCAGAGCAGCGAGTCAAGAGGCCACCGACACAGTTTGTGCCCATCATGAGGTTTTTTGGAGGATGTGGGCACACAGTCAAACGTCACTGAATTGGTACACGTTGATGAGTTACGGCTGTGCAGCTGGGGCAGCGTGTACTTAGCTCACTGTCTGCAAAATAGAGGAATTTAGCATACGGAAAGAATAGCAAAGCAGTATTTTCCATTTCTCAATTAGGAATGCGCCTCAGGACAGGAGCAGATTTACTACGGATTCGGATATCACTAGTGCATTTCTGTGCCTCTCAGCATCAGCCAGTGTGTAATGCACTTCTGCATCCTACAACATCGTCCCCTTCAGACACATGAGACCTATACCCACCCTTTTGAGGTACAATGGCACAGCTAATGGCATGTTATTAGGCCTCCATAATTCAGCTGCAGTTGTCTGTGTGTCCTTTACTGGAGAGTCCGCCAATCGTTGCAGATTCATTTTCCAAAGCACTAATATTTTCTTCATGTCATTAGAGCTGCTGTCTCTCAAAGGGATTCTTGTCCTCATTCCCTCTTGCAAACCTCTGCTGGATGCTTAAGAAGGGGAACAGGATGGTTAGAGGAAGTCTCTTAGAAGGAAAAAGGAGGGTTTGCACTTACCAAAAAGCAAAATTTGGGGGAAAAAAAATGGAGTAGTATCTCAGAGAAGGCGATCACAAAGCTTCTTTCAAGCTCAGCAAATCACTTTCTCACTGGAGAAAAGGACTGCAATTATTTCAATGGCAGTTCCACAGATACTGAGTTTGGGGCATCCTCACTAAATCTACTTAAGAGTACACTAAGGTAGTGGTAGTTCAAATTGTTTTGTACAACAGCAGTACCCTCAGAGTTGTCTGCTGTTTCTGACTTAATCAATAAAGGCCATTAGAAGCTCACTTTTCTGCTAATACTACTGTGAGTACATCTTGTTGGGAAGGTTTTTTTATGACATTAAAAGACACAGTGCATTGATTTCTCCTGAGAGATACAGCTTAGGGTTTTTGTCATCCCATCACATAACACAATTTCCTTGCTACATTTCTAACTGCTGGGACTCAATATTCACAGTCAATGAAACACCTTACGAAGTTTAAAAAAAAGATTTAAAGAGAAGTGAAAACAAATGTTTTTAAAATATTTATATAGATACAGATAGAGCTGGTATGAGGATGTCTAGTCACCACATATCTATATGTATGCATATATATATGTGTGTGTGTATATTGATAATGAAAATATCACCATTTTTCAATTATTGTTCTTTAAAGAAAGTGGGTCCTAAATGTTCTCCTGTAAAGCATCCAACAGAGATTCCCAAAGTGAAGTTCTCTGACTGAATATGTATTGCGTGCAGTAGAGCCATGTTACTTTCAAAACCTTTGTCCTTTTATAGCAAGCTGGACAGCATTTCTGAGAGGATGAGTGCAGACCTCAGGACTCAAATTAACTTTTCCAAAGAGGCTCTGGAATTTAGAGTTGAGCTGGCAGGTTCTTAATTTCTGTCTTCCTATTGTGGGATTGACAGACTTGTCCACAAATCAGTGCAATATCCTTAGGCCATGCCAAACTGAGCTTAATTCAAAATCATAGAATGACAGAGTGGTTGAGGTTGGAAGGGACCTTTGCAGATCATCTGGTGAAAGCTCCCTGCTCAAGCTGGACCACCTAGAGCCAGTTGCCCAGGATTCTGACCAGATGACTTTTGAGTATCTCCAAGGATGGAGACTCCGCAAACTCTTTGGGCAACAGCAGTTACACCTGCAGCTCCTCATGCATTTAAAAACAGCAACATAGTTGAATTTGAATGCCAGAGAAGACCACAAAAAAAAGCATTATGTTAAAGATGCTCAGGTCACTTAAGGAAGGATTCATCTTAGACAACTTTAGTCAACAGAACAAAGTCATTAGTTCCAAGCTGGTCCTCTAGGCAGTCCTGGTATTCAGCAGAAAGAGACTAATATCTCTAGAGGGTGAGGAACCCCACCGAAACAAGTGCCTCAGGGAACAACTTGCACTTCAGAGGAGCTAGAGTATTTCTGTTCTCATCATTAAAGACAGTGCCTTGCTGCTGACACAAGACTGCTAAAATCAAGAGCACTGGATGCCTCTCAGCACAGAGGGGCTCATTCTCTGACTGCTATTGGAAATGGAGCTGATGTTGGTCACAGAAAGGGAAGGTACTAACAGGCTTACGGGACTAGAAGGCTGAGCATCTTCTGCTTGCTTCTTTAAAAAAGAAACTGGGATCTCTGAATGATGGGCCAATGAACCTTATACAGTTTGCTAAAATGGAAACTAATGTTATAACTGTATTAGATTACAAAGAAGCCATATGTACACGAGGGAGCAGATGTAAACATTCTTGTCCTCTCTGCTCTTCTGGTCCAGGCTACTTTGAACATCATGCAACAGTGCAAATAGAAAGTTGATTGTATTTAAAATAAAGGTCTTTAGCGCAAGAGATTTGTACTTCGAATAAAGGTCTTTAACATAAGAGATTAAGGAAAAGATGTATGATTGGACTATATTTAATATACCCTTTACTGATTTGGAAAAGCAGTGAAGAGCAAAGCGGCAAGACTGGCAGATAACGTATAAGCAGTGACAGGGCTAGAAGAGTCTAAGGAGGAAGTCCAGAGCCACCTCCCAAAGCAGAGGAACAACTGAATCAGTGTCTGGGAAAACATAGATGAGAAAAATCAGAGGTGAGAATACAGAGGTTGGAGGGTCCAGCACATTATAGATTATGGAGGGTTTTAAGGGAGAACTATGAACAGCAGTTCAGGGAAATCATGCACTCAGTGAAGAACTGTGTTTATGAAAATTGCTAGAATATTAAAAGTGGATTTTAAGAATAATATCACAAACAGCCTGATGTCACATGGCCATGGTGGCAGGAGCTTGGTAGGAATGCAGTTACTGGTTCAGGGCATTTCAAATCAGACCTTCAGAAATTAGATTTCAGAGCCAAATTCACTGTAGTTTTTAAACAAAATAGAGAATAATAATAGAGAAGAGTAAAACAGATCTAAACAAACAGCTCATTTTATTATTAAAGAAATAGATATTTCAGAGAGGAAGAAGTCTCACATAGCCAGAAAATATTAGGAAGAAAGTAAAGGTGAAAGAGACAGGAATAGTCAGTTTAAAGAAAAGGTGAATAAAAAGGTGTTTCATGGAAGTTTATTACATCCTGAGTACTATAGAGACAGTAAACTGGCAGCCTTATTTACTCCCACTCATAAAATCAAAACAAGAACCATCCAGTGCAACTGAAGGGCAGTAAGTTTCAAAGTGATAAAAGGCATACTTCTAAAGACAATTTAACCTGTAAAATTCACTGCAACACAGTAGTGTTAAGCTAAAACTTAATCAGATTTGAAAAAGGAACAGGTATTTATAAGAATTGCAAATATAACCTGGGATAGGTTAGACAGGAGCTAATAGAAATACTTCAGAAAAAGCAAAAAAGCTTCATTTTCTGCCAGAGGTTTGGATGAGCCTTCCTCTAGGGGAAGGTTCTTCCATAATTGGTCATGAAATGTTTCTTACATTTTCTTGTGATATACCAAAACTTGTAGTATTAGTTACTGTTGGAGAAAGAATACTGGATTATATGGACCATTGATCTGACCCAGCATGGCAATTTTTATGGTCTTGTGAGCAAAATCCAATGGATTTGCAGGGAAACCTTACAGAAAAACAGCTTCAGTTTGAATTTTTCTTACCACTACAGAGGCCATAAGAAGAGCAACTAAATTCCTGGCAATGACATGTTTCTGAAGGCAGGCATGGTAGCAGTGCAGGTATCTAATGCTTTTATAGCATTTGCTAAGGATTATGCAGGAGTAATCTTTCCCATTAACACTTTGTCTCATTCTGTGTTGAAGATCCCATAATCTTCTCCCTCCCTCTCCTCTTTCAAAATATATCAAAACAAAAAATAAACACTGAATGCGTGGACTAAAACTTGATAATAGAGATTAATTATTGAGGTACAGACCTAATGTTTATTAATCTCTTACAACTTTTCAAATCAGCCTATCCTCACAGGATTATATCAATTGTTGTGTTCTTTTGAAAGAAAATTTTTCTTTTTCTTCCTTTCTTTCTTTTTCTTTTCTTTTCTTTCTTTCTTTCTTTCTTTTCTTTCCTTCCTTCTTTTGCACTTGTTACTGATTATCTGCTCCAAGGTAATGCATGTCTCTATCACTTCCAACTCCCCGCCTTGCACTGCTGGTCAGTGACCATCTGTAGTGTTGGTGGGGTGTGAGATAAGATACTTATTAATCCATTTTCCTTCCATCTCAGGGAGAGACACTTGTTTGACAGAAGAGCATTTCTGAATGCATCCTCACTAAAGGCAATAGCCAGCAGGTGTTAATTTTTTCTCAGATTCAAAACTGAGTTCTGTGCTCTATTCTTGGCACAAGGGCAACCAAGCAGTTTGGTAAAAATTCCTTTAAGGATGGTATATGCTTGCCTTTCATTAACCAAGCAGTGGCTACCAACTTTCAGAACTATGTTGCCTATCAGCAGTTATGATGAGTCAGATCCAATTTAATTTTAAACATGTGAGCATAAAGGAATAAGTTAGGAAACTTCTCCTGGAAATCTGCATGGATGAAGGAAGATGGATTTCGCCCCAGACAGAGTTTTGGGAGATAGGCTGACACAAAGGGGTCAAACCATGACCTCTGTAATCCCAGTGACATTAAACAGGAAATTCACGTGAACTGGAGCTTGCACCCTCTTTTGCTTTCCATGTAAGCACAGTCACAATGTGTTTATAGTGAAACTTGGTAGAGATTCCTTGAAATTATAAGTACTGGAGGTGAAGTTAATCCAGCCAATATATTGCTTGCAGCATTTCATTTTTTCTAAGTACCAGCTTTCCTTTTACAGGATCTCATAAAAACGAAACAATATGTTGCTCTCTTACGGATAACCTATGAGCAGCAGTTGGTGAAGCAGTCCCAGTGTCCAGAGCTACATTATATCTTTGATGTCTGGTTCTGCAGCACAAATACTTCAGCAGAGAAAGACATAATGAAAGTTTAAGAGCTTGTTAAGGAACTCACTATTACAAAGAACCATGCTCATTTTGAGTCTATTAGAAACACAAGAAAAATAATTTGTCACTTTCCTGTGACTAGAAGGATCTCAGGGGGAATCTCAGATAAGACATCAACATTGTCAGTGATTACTCAGCCTTTTTTCATTACAGTTTACAAAGCCCTGAATAAGAAATCGGTTTATACTGGTGTTCCAATCCTCTAAATGCATCTTTACAAGACCCAGCTGTGGGAAGGACATTTATTTCCACTTTAGAGACGAGGCCAGTGAATCATGGGTAACGGGTGAGTTGCACAAGTTCACGCTAAAGGGGGTTTGGCATGCTGTGGATAACAATGTAACAATACCAATAATAATTCTAATAAATAGAACTCCTAGGTTCCCCTTCTGGGCCATAGCATGGAGATTTCTCCTATTCTTTCTCAGCTGGCTCCATTTGTTTTTTGTTTTATTTTCCTTAAACTGAGCATAATGTAGGTGAAAAAAAGTCTTCTTTCCTTGGGATCTTAAAGCTTTTCAGAAATGTACAGCTACTGGATGATGTTCCTACCTGTCTGATATTTAATACATTTTTTTCTGCTGTAATTGAGCACATAATCATGCTGGAGGATAAATTCCAGTGATGACGTTGCAACAGTTTGAGTGTTTTTCTCCATTATGTGTCTTTACAACAGAGATAACCTTTTGCTTATTGAAATCTAATTGCATAGGGAGATAGTTGTTTTAAAACAGAATTAACAATACTAGCTGAACATTTTGTAGGAGCTTTCCATAACAACCTGTTTTTATGTCAGCTTCTCTAGAGCACAGCATCATTTATACTATAAAATTAATTGAAAATCGAAAACCGAACAACTGATCTTTACTTTTCTTATAGCACATTCTTGGAATTATCTGCAGAATAGAAACTCCATTTCAATATCAGTGATTTCTTTGTCAGCAATTACCCCACAGCAATATTAGGATTCTCTCATACTCCCTTCACTCCATATATTGATAGAGAAAGATATTGATATAGCTGTGATAACTGGGTATCAATAGATATTCAGAGCGATCATATAATAAAGGCAGGATGTGCCACTGCAATTATTTATTTGCAGATCTTCAACCAATCCTTTCTCCAGCATACTATTAAAATAATTGAAGTATTAATATAATATTATTATTACATTGAAACACCACTGTAAACTTGTTTTAATTTTCTACATTGGAGAGCAGATCATGGCCCTCCATGTTCCTCTACTCTAAGTCAGTTTTCATTCTACTACTGCTAAGTTTCTGCAAAAATGTATTCAGATCTGGACATGAAGCCCTTCTGATCCCTGAGGCTGCCCTCAAGGGTAAACTTGTGTGCTATACTGACAGCAAATCTGCAAGCACAGCCGTGGGGCCAGCCACAGCCTCCTTTTGGGTGTGCAGGATGCTGGCATGAGTGCTGACTTTGATCTGCCAGTGATGAAGTCCAGGACAGACATGCGTTTGACTTGGATACACGTGAGGAACCTCCCAATGGAGTATAAAGATGGGATCAGAGCGACATGATCCAAGGCAATGTCGCGGCTCTGTGGAGGAGAGAATGGATATCTGCATCCTCTTGCCTTGTGGAGTTTAGCTATGACTGATAGCCAGACAGGCCAGTGCTGTTGGCTGTACCATGGCACGACTGAGCTGTAACAGTACCCACAAGGTCCACTTTTGAGTTCCCCAAAAAGATGAGGTCCTGGTGTCTGACCTTCTGAAAACCTTCTCCTCCTTACATGGAGAGACCCTTCCCTTTCTAGCATGAGGTCTCTGTCATCATGTACACCAGGCATTTCTCTGGCCACTCTCCTAGTCAAGGTTCCAGCCACCATTCTCCTCATGATCTGCTCTCCTTGCACTGTGTCCTGCCACCTCTGCTCTTGGTGTTTCTGCCAGCCCCAGCCAACCAGGCCAGCAGCAATTTCTCCTCTTCCTCTGGTGAGGAACTTTAGCAGAGATCTCTCTTCTGACAGCAGCAATGCTGCTTATGAGTTCCCTTCAGTAGAAAAGATCCTAAGTGACAGGATAACAGCTAAATGATTTTTCTTTTCCTGACTTAGAGCTGACCTATTTCAGTAATGCAGAGAATTTCCCTGTCTCACAGAGAGCATCTCTGCTGCAACCAGCAGAGATCAGTGAACCAGAAATTCTTTACTGTGAGGGTGGTGATGCACTGGTACAGGTTGCCAAGAGAAGCTCTGGATGTCCCATCCCTGGAGGTGTTCAAGACCAGGCTGGATGGGGCTTCGAGCAACTTGGTGTAGTGGAAGGTGTCCCTTTAAAGTCCCTTACAACCCAAACCATTCGGTGATTCTGTGATGCAGAAACAGGACCCAGGGAGAGCTCTGCCATGGTTTGGCAAAGCCTCTTTTGTTACCAAAACAGTACAGCTTCCCCTTCAGGCTGCTCATGTGAGCTGTCAGTCACCACATGAGTAAGAGTTTTCTTATATGGCCACTGCTCATTCTGGTCACCAGGGGCATTTGACAGGGATAGGTCCCAATCCTTTGCAGTGCTGGTTTCCTCTCCCCATCCAGCATTATTCAGGATTGGAGATTAGCTGTCAGTAGGCTGTTGTGGGAGTTTGTTTTCCTTTGAGTCAGGCATCACTAATCAGACCTAGCACTTCCTCCCAGGCTTTATTAAACAGAAATCTCTAATCCAGAAAACATTTCCAATATTAAGACTAATTAAGTGTCATAATGTCAGCCAGGGTAAATAAAACACAAAAGGAAAGAAATAACTCTGGGAGTGGAACGTGCTTTATTGAACACACATCTGCTACCCCGACCCATGGCTGTCACTCAAGAAGACATCACCCAGTAAATCTGATCAAAAAAATTCCCACTGAACTGATAAAGGAAAGCAACTCTTCAGATGGCTTAGCTGTCACTTGAAAACCAGCTTGCAAGCCTGTGGGCTGACACTAGCCTGGAAGGCAGTGAGGGTTTGAAGCTCTCAGATACAGTATCCTCTGGACCTCAGAAGGATTAAGATCAGATCCTGAGAGCTCTCTCGCACTCCCTTGTTTTCCCTTACTAAGGAAAAGAAGTCTCTTCAGGTATATTTCTTCACTTTTTAAAAGGGTTGCAAAAAATTCAGGCAAAGTGAGTGATTTCCATGCCAGATATGGCTGTATCATTTCAGTCACTGCAGAGCAGGAGTTTTAAAACTCTGCCAATACAGGTATTGACTTGCAGTCAAATATCCTTTATTACATTTAATTTTCTTCTGGCTATCTGTTTGGTATTAAAAAGAAAAGAAAAAAATCCAAACAACTTTCCAGAAGTAAATAGCTTGAGAAATGGTATTTAGTCATTTTTAGTTAAAGAAACTACAGCTATATGAATCTTCAATCTGGCTTTTTCTGCCTTTCCTCATCTTAAAATATCTAATGTGGTACTATAAATAATGAGCAGAAGGGAAAGTGATGCTTCATGCAGGAGGGGAAAAACAGCACTGGTTGTCCTTAATCATGTTCAAACACAAATCTGGAGAATGAATGAATGTTCCTCCATGCATTTCCAGGCTTGAACAGGATAGAATGAGTCCATGGGGATTTGTGTTTCAGACCTTGGTGTCAGTATGCATTCCTGTGGGCTTTGAAAGATGCTCTTAAAATGTTTCTAAATAACCAAATGGAGCAACCCTTTCCAGCGTGATAATCTGCGCTGTAACTACCGCAACTCTGGCAGCAGGGAAAGAGGGAAGGGAGCAGAGCTCTCTTCCAGCTGTGCCCCAGAAATCCTTTGCCACAGTAAGCAATTAACTTCAGGTTTGATCTTTCACGGTATTAGGAAGGTAGATGACAGTGTAACATCTTCATGTGGTTTAGATGTGCAGTGCCTGCACTTTTTGCATCCAAACAAGAGGGACAACTGCTCTCAAAGTCAGTGGCAAAAACAAATGGCATTAAGATATTGTGCAGGATTTCTCTGTGCATGGATGACATGGTGGAAAGGGTCCCTGACACAGCTCAGTAGCTAAAGAATGAGGTCAGGCTTTGTTTAAGCTACATAGGAAGATGAGTTAATTGTTTTCCTGTAATGAACATGAAGTGTTAGGCATGTGGCACTAGATTCTGCTGCTGTAGTGCAAAAGACACGGCACTTGGAAGAAAAAAATGACAAAGATGTAGCATGAGGCATGATGTAAACTTTAATAAACTCTTCAGAAATCTCTATTTTTGCCTGCCTGCCTTTCAGTGATTGCATTTAAACTAATGTTCTAGGGCCCTTTTATGTAAAAAGCCTTATTCCTAGGATGGCTCTTGCAAAATTCATGGCTGGTACTATTCCATGCCTTTATGACATGACAGTAACATTCATTTGTATCAGTTTGGCACCATGCAAGTAGGTTGCATGATTGTGATGAAGTTAACATGAATTTTGCCTTTCTTTAAATGGTAATGGAATAGTTACCAACTGATTAAGGAAAACATTAGTAAGTACCATTTTAATTGATTTCAATGCATGTGTGTTTTGTATTGGTTTAGTTTAAGGGCATTTTTAAACAAATAGCACTGTCATTGTAAGCCTTAATTAGATAATAAATTAATAGATAAATGGATTAGAAAGTTCAGTATGGCTTTCACAATTGCTGCTAGCAGCATAAAAATGAGGTGCTTGGTATTAGCAATGTGAATAAATGGCCTAAGAAATGCATTTGGGAAGAATGATGATGTGGCAGCTGGGTGACATGCGAGGACCATGGTCTTTCCTTTGCCCACACCTATTTTGGAAAACAAAGGTGCTCCTATGCTTTCTTAGGAAAGATAAGGGTGGTGCAGATCTGGAAGGGTAAATATGTCAGTTCCCTCAGTGCATCTGGAAGCCTGCAGATTTAATGTGGGATTCATGAAAAATTCACTAAGCACACAGGACATATTATAAGGGTTAGACTGCATGGGGATCAGCTCAGAGGAAAAAGGCTCAGTACATGCAGAATACATTCAGTTATGGGAAAGCCGCCTAACAGGGAGGGAAGTCTGCTTTCATTGGGCTGGATATGGAGTGCAAAAGAATCATTAGGATCTTTCTGAAAAAGAGCGATTTGGTGGATGTTGTGCTGCTTATTCAATCCCATGAAGCAGTAAATCAAGCCATATGAGTCTTCGTGCTGTTCAAAGAGGTAATGACAGTAACTCAGATAACAGACACAGAGTGCTGCAGGTTCGAAAGAGATGCAAATAATCACTGGCATGAGTTCAACCTGAGTGTCAAATACCTGAAATCAGAAAGTTGGAAGAGCACTTTGGTATGGATTGAATGTTATGCAGCTTGCCTGAAGACACAGGGTAACTTGGATTTGTTATTTTTCGGCTGATTGCCCCTCAGATATAACTACCTACTTCAGGGGTAGCATTAGCCTGCAGCACATGGTCACTATAATTAGAGCAAGTTTGCAGAAAGCTTTGAAGCCTGAATTATGTTAAGCTTGACTTTTTATGCAGATATTTTCAAGGTGAGATGAACTTCTTCAGCAATCAGACTGGTCTTTGATAGAAATTAACTGTGGTGACAGAAACATTCTTTTGTTATACATTTGAGGAGCATTTGGACAGATGCTTGCTTTTATGGTAGTATTTAAGTATTTGATGTAGAGTATTCTGTTGCTTTTGCTAATGAGAATAACAGTTCCACCTCACTAAAGGCCAGCTTGATAAAAAGTGAATAGTGTTCTACCCCCTCAGCTACATCACTCAATAGACTTCTTATCACTCTACCTAGATATAAAACTACATTAAAAAAATACTGCAATTACTGTACAGCATGTTGCATGGTCTACAGACCTTATCACTTGAGTAATTTAAAGTCTATCAGAGTAAAGTACATGGTAACATATGAGGATAGTGTCACAGCTGATCTTAGGTAGGAAGAGGTAAACAAGATGCAAATGGTCTTTTCACCTCTAGTTTTCAATGCTGGAGACATTTGTCATGTTAGGTTGTTTAGCACGTTTGTAATTAGTGTCTTTTTGAAGTCTCTTTCCTGCTCAAAGGGCTCCCATCCAAAGAAATTCTAAAGAGATTCAGAGATAGTAAATACATTATACTGGGATATAAGCTCATGTAACCTCAGTTCTTTGCCAAACACGTGCGTTTCTGTTGTAAATCTTAAAGTCATGGAGCCATGTACAGTAGTGCTGAGGCCAACCACTTAAACCATAGTAAAAGAGTCCATGACTAAACTGCTTCTGATGGGCCTGGTGCACAAGCAGACAAGCCCAGGTCTTCTTGCCAAGACTGTATCACTTTATTTATTGACATGTTTATCCTGAGACTCTCAGAACAAGGAGGAGAGTTCTCAGCCTTAGGACCCACTAGCAAAGCCAGTCTGTTTAGGAAGCGAGGTTTAAGACAGGCTAAGAGGGAAAGAGAGGAGAGTTAATGGGATGAATGCAGCTGCTGTAACACAATCAGGATCTGAAGAAACATGGAAATCCCAGAATCATAGAATGGACTGTGTTGGAAGGGACCTTTAAAGCTCATCTAGTGTAAACTCCCTTGCAATGAGCAGGACATCTTCATGCGATCAGGTTGCTCAGAGCACCATCCAACCTGACATTGAACATTTCCAGGAATGGGGCATCCACCACCTCTCTAGGCAACCTCTGCCAGAGTTCCACCACGCATCCTCATTGTAAAAACTTTCTGTGTTCTGGTTTTGAATTTTATTTAATTTCTTTCTGCTTCGAGTGGTTAGCTGGGATGGCCATTCCTTAAGGGTGACTCTCCATCATTGTACTTATGTTCCTACCTTGCGCCTTCACTTCTGAGAGTGTTGAACTGCTGCCAGGCAAGGAGGTTGTGGCTTGCCTTCTTCAGGCTGCCTGCAAACTTTCACATAAAGCAAGTGAGAAGAGATGAGTGTCAGAAATGAGAAAAGCTGAGGAAAACTTTGATCAGAGGGTGGTCTCCAGAATCAAAATGACAGCAAGCTCCATGGGCTTTCTGAAAGGCTACAGATACAACACTGGACCTCTTGTGAATAAACTGCTAGCATTTTTTCACATATAGCAATGGCTCTTGTGACTTCTATTGACATTTACCTCTAGTTGTGCAAGTATGTTGCCTTGAAATGCCATAAAGACTCTGTTGGGATAGGTATTGTTCTCCTGCTGTATTTCAGACCTAAGTTCTCTTGCAGGTTGAGTAAATCAGCATGTATATAGCCATATATTGAGCTTATGAGTGCCACACATGGCCACAAGCTGAAATTTCTCAGAAATTGTCCTCACATACTCTGCACTTTCTTCCTCCTCTCTGTCCCTGATTCCATAAGGATGACTTGTAGCAATTTCCTGTTCTTGTAAGATCTCGCCTTTTTTCCTACATACCTCGCTATTTCTACCACCAAAATTCATGTCCTGGGGAAATGCACTCTGCATTCAGCTGGTGAAACATCTAGTTTTTTTTAGCAGATTTTTGTTTGGTGTGAATCACTGCATTGTACATACCTGTTTCAAACACTTTGGAAAGAAAATGTTTCACTTCTGGAAAGGAATATTTATTAGGCCTTGCAGATAGTTTAATACATGCTGGTGTCCAAAATCTATTAAAAAGAAAAAAAATAAAAGAGAGAAAAGAAGGGGAAATGGACAAAAAAACACAAACCAAAACCCCTTTTGTTATTTAAATCCCTGTTCATGCTTTGTAGTTTAATATTCTTTCTACAAGAGATTGACTCAGGACCCCAAATCAGCTGATTGTACAATACACATATTAAAATATACATTTGGGTCAGAGAAGTCTGTGCTCAGTTTGAAACACAGGACAGAGCACTGAAGCAGAATAATCACGGTTCACCCTGTAGGTCTTTTCCATTCCTAATGCCTCTGACTCTGTGAACCATCAACTAAGTATTCATGTTTGGACCGTTCATACAGTTGTTGCTCTTTCAAACCTTCCCTCTTTGCTGCAGGGATCAACAACATTGTCCAACTCAGTGATCTTAAAACACTTTTTGTGCTTCAGGACTTGGCTTATGCTTAAGTTCACATATTTCCCACTGTGCCAATAGAGCAGTGTCCCTGACACTGCCATTTCTCTAGATGAACCCACTCCTTCAACGGGCCACCAATATGTGTTCCGATAGGTTTCCTTGAAGATTAAAACATCATGTTCTGTAACATAATTGAATTGGAAAACCCTGAGTGTTGAGAATAAATTGGTTTAAAATATTTAAATTGATCTGCTCATATTTGGAGACTTGATCTAAGCTTTAGATGCATTAGGTGTATGTATTCACATCCCTGTGAACTGTTTGGTTTAATTGCCTCATTATGATGAAAAAGAAAACACCACCAAAAAAGCCTATAAGAGAAACTTCAGAAGTGACCGTTCTCTTCAAACAAGTGGGAAACTTTTTTCACTCCATACTTATAATCAAAAAGCCAAACAATTGTTTAAGAAAGCAATTGTTAAACTTGTGCCTAAACTTGTGTCTAAGCCTGGACAAGCAGTTACCTTCCCAGCCCTTTTTATCCATCTCTGTTACAGTGCTTACCGGGAATCTGCACTCACTGAACCACAACTATTTAAACACTTTCTTGCAAACATCCCATTCCCTCATTTAACCCTCATAGCAGACCTCACCTATTCTGCAAATAAACACAGGTCTCAGTTCTCTAATGGAACCTTTACACCTAATGTAATCTTTTACCATGTGGACATTTGGCTCACGTTGGAATATACTGGGTTTCAGGAAAGAAGCTGGATGGGCTTTCTCTGTGCACCAAATGCAGGTCTGGGGACTGGTGCTCAGACACCATCTTAGTTATCTGGGTCCCATGGAGAGGTGATAATTTCCAGTCATCCTCCCTAGGCACAGGCTTTCAGATGGGGAATCAGGACGGGGTTCAAGTTCTACCACGTTGTTACGCCACCCATCATGCTGCGTTCCCATACAATTGTCTCAACCACCTAACCAAACCTCCTGGGAACCACAGGGACATGGTGTGGACACACAGCCCCCCCACTCCCCAGAAGAGCCCTGGGAATGTGGGTGTCCTGCCATGCATATCTCACGGTGTGTTCTTCCAGAAGGATTAGCGGCTGTATTTTGATAAATGAGGCAAGGCAGGGTGATGGCATGGGCTTTTTCGAGTTGAGATGTGGCTAGAAAGGGGAAAGATAAACTTGTAGCTCTTACGGATTAACTTCTGGTTTCTAAGAATAACATAGATAAGGCAGTCTCAATTAGATGGAGCTTAAAACACATATAACGAATATGAGACGGAAGAGATTGCTATATCTGAAAGAGAAGTCACCACTGTTCTTTAGATAAGCTCCCAGATTTTCAGATGAGGAAAAAAAAAAAATACTGCAGAAAAAGGCTTTTCCCTACTTAACCTTCCCAGCCAGACCCAAATTGCCTACCATGAAAAAAACAAGGCAGCCCAAACGCAAGGATAGTTTCACCACAAATCATTCTACATGTTCTCCTATGTGTGTTTCTTTAAAACACTGAGTTAACAAGTTGTCCTTCTCCACACATTTGGGACAGTTTCAGAATGGTGTTTTGTTTCCTCCCTTTTTTAGCAAAACTAAAGGTTCAACCAAAAATTTGCAAGTAAGACAATCACACAAACAGGCAGAGATATCTCACCCCAAACAGTCTGCACAAAAATTATGTCTGTTTTTTATCTGTCATGGAAGTAGTTTATTTTTATAAATGCTAGAATTCACCCACAGAAACAAAGCAGGGCAGCATTTCATCATGACTCTGTTTCCTCAAAGGTATTTCCTACAAGGTGTTGGATTCACTTTCCATATGATAAACAGCCAATGCTGTGTAATTACCAGTGAGCAGGTACCAGTTCCGAAGGTCATGCTGACAGCCAACATGTCCCTTGTACAGCTGCTTCTGTTTAACGTCCCTAATAAAGAGTGGGAGACATTTGATTTTGATCAAGGTTTTAAGAAACACCATATCTACAGAGTCCAGACATTTTCTTTCTCACTTCATCAGGAAACTTTTCAAGATGGAAATGCAGGCCTGAGCAGTTTATCACAGAGATGACCTAATTTTGGCAAGCCTTGGAGAGGTCACAGGCTTCCCACTGCCACTACAGGGGAGTCTTTTATCCTCAAATGCAGCAGAAGTGAGTTAGTATACATTTTCTGGGCTATATTTTGAGTCAGCTGTAGATTTTTTTTTATTGTTGTCATAGTTCTTGCTGCAAGTTTAAGACAAAAGTGTATATGTTTGTGAGGATATGGCTCATTTCTTTCCCCCCCCCTTTTTTTTTTTTAACTTAAACTGCTTCTTTATAAAGGTCACTCAAGTCCAGAATAAAAGAGGATTAATTACTAACAGCTATAATTTAGAGACAAATTACCCTCTTGATATTTTGGCTGTCCAGGATACACCATGTAAAAGCCATCTATCTGAGAGAGTGACACAAGTGATTGTAACCTACAGTTGTGTTGAGCATTGGTCTGATTCATCTCCCCTGAAGAATGACGTGGAGTTTAATATATTAATAAGAAAGGGTACAAAATTAATGCTATACTTCTATGCAATTTTTCTCGTCCAAAGAAGCCAGGTTGTTTTTCTCTAAATCAGGCTGGTCAAAGAGTTATTCTGCAGGCATGCACATTGATTTCAGTGGAGTTGTTCACAGAATAAATGTACCTCTTCACGAACACAGCCAAACTGGATCTGGGATACGGTGGTTTCCAACCACCTCTTCCCTGGGTTTCATTAAATATTGCCTTATACTATTAGTAATTCGGTTAAAATCAGTAAGAATGGTCCATGTGGAAAGTGACCTTTGGTAATCAGCTCTGTCAATGCGTGATACACATTTTGCACATGGCAAGTAGAGCTCAGATGCTCACACTTGTCAGTGCTGAACTTCAAACTAAGGATTGCAGAAACCTCCCTCCCAAGTCCTTGTCCAGCAGAGGGTGTAGGCACATGTTGAAGGAGCAAGCCTGTACTTCCTGAGAGACCTGAGAAGCCTAAGCTCATATGCATCATGTCAGAGTACCTCTGGGTTTTCTGAGGGCTCTAGTCTGTGCTGGCAAGTCCAGTCCAATCCTAGAGAGCCAAGGAGAGATTTTTAAGCTCAGGGACACACTGTGGGAGGGTGGGAAGCATCCCATTTGTATCCTCACAGCTTTTTCATTTCCAGAGCTGACCAGTCGGAAGCCAGTGTGTGTTTCCACCTCCTTCTGAGAGTCTCACAGACAATTTCTAAACCTACTCCATCAATCTTACATTGTAACTACACGTTTCTGTCATGTGGCTTATAAATACATATGGATTTCCTATAGTAGATTTTTCTACCTACAAGTCTTTTCATAAAGACCATATGTTTTTTTAACACCATTATCAGATAATGCCTCTCTTCAGGGGTCAATCACAAATGCACTCATTCTACTTTATTATTCATAGTGGCTTCTGCTTGATTTCTGGTATGCTCAGACTCTGAGACAACCTTAGATGCTCACTGTACTATGACTCTGCTCTCCTGAGACTCCACCTGCCCTGGGCCACTCAACATAAAAAGCATGTGGACCTGTTGGAGTGGGTCCACAGGAGACCAGGAAGATGCTCAGAGGACTGGACCACTTCTGCTGTGGAGACAGGATGAGAGTTGGGATTGTTCAGCCTGGAGAAGAGAAGGCTCCGGGGAGGCCTTAGGGTGCCTTCCAGTACCTAAGGGGGCTACAAGAGAGCTGGAGAGGGACTTTTGGCAAGAACATGGAGTGACAGAACAAGGGGTAATGGCTTTAAACTGACAGAGGGCAGGTTTAGATAAGATATTAGGAGGAAGTTACTCACTGTGAGGAAGGGTGGGGCACTGGCACAGGTTGGCCAAAGAAGTTGTGGATGCCTGGAAGTGCTCAAGGCCAGGCTGGATTGGACCCTGAGCAACCTGGTTTAGTGGAAGGTCTCCCTGCCCATGGCAGGAGGGTTAGAATTATATGATCTTTAAGGTCTCTTCCAACCCAAACCAGTCTATAATTCTATGATTCTATTGCCAAGTTGCAGTCTTTTAAAAAAGAACAAAAATAGCTGAGAGGGTTCACATGAGTCTTTCATAAAAAGGGAAAATAATGGGAAAAAGTTGTCAGAAAGGGAGAGTTTGGGTATACAAAACACCTGGCTAGACATTAATCAATGGGGTGTCTTCTTTAACACTTTCCATGCTTTTATTTGGGAATAACACACAATTCTGCTTGCCTTTGCAAGACAGTTAATTAGCATCCATAGACTTATAAATAGGATTTTACCGAGTAGATGATAAGCTGGTACTATTAGTCTTCATTTCACTCTGGTTCTAGGCCCTTTTGAGATGAAGATAGGTTTTATTGAAATAGACCTTTCACAAAACACACCTATTTCATTGCAGATTTCTATTAAATACCAAGGTGTGAGGGGTAGATTGGTTTAATTTTCTTTCTTTTCAATCTCAATGCCACTTTTTCCAATAATACTAAAGTTTCATAAGCAAATGGGATGATCAAGTGGATAGAGCCCTGTGGTAGGAATCAAGGGAAGTGGTGTGCCCTTATTTGATCCCCTGGAACATTTTGGCCTGGTAGCTTTAGTGTTCATCTGTTTTTCTCCTCTTAAGAAGCAAACTTGCTTCTGTCAATCAGTTTGTCAGATAAATTGTTCTGCTGGACAAATTTGGAAATTGAGTTTGGATTTTGAGTGTCTTCCAGTGATTCCTAAGGCCTTGGTGAACAGGTGGCAGCAGAAGATGCTATTATTCAGAAACTGTTCTAATCAGTTCTAGAGATTTGCATAATGCAACAGGGATTTGCAAAAAAATTCAGGCTCAAGGGCATGTGCTTATCACTTGCTAGGGATCTGAAGGGAGCAATTCCTGCCTACACAGCAATGTGCAATTTGCTAGATGTATCATTGCTGTATGGATTTTAAGACTGGCTGTAGTGAAAGAGATTGCTGAATTAATGAATAAATGAGATTGGGAAAATGTAATGGTTTGAAAAGCACTGCTCCAAAAACTATAATCCCACTTCCATCAGTCCAGTTTTCCACTACATGGTTTAACAGCCACCTTGTAACCAATGGGAAGGATAAAGTAGGAAGTGTAAAGGAGATATTCATTAATTCATCTCTTGGCTGGCTCCACAGCATCACAACAACAGCAAGTAAGAAAGAAGAATGGAATACATCATAAAATCTTTCCTGTTCCTCCAACTGACCTTTGCACACAACAAAAGCAGACCTTGAATACTGTTTATTGTACAAAAATCAGCAAGAATTTTTACAATGACCAAGCAAGTTTGAAATTATTTTAAATATACCTGTTTCTTGAGGAACCACAGAAGTTTATGACTTAAGGAGTTGTTTTCACAGTTAGGGAAAATCCATGCTTGTTTGAGCTTTAAACTAGCATTTGTTTACAATCAAACACAACTGCTTTCTCTACATAAAATGTTAGCCCTTCCATTTTCCATCTAGCATTAACAAAAGCAGCAGATATGCCTGTTGCTGTGGAGATTTTGAACTGCAGTCCAATCTCTGTTCTTCTTCCTGACCTAGCTTACAAGTTACAGCAGCTGAAAGTTTTTTTCCTATGACACATTTTCTGAACATACGTCTGTTTTATTCAGTAAACCAGATGGAAAATCATTTGCACAGCTATGCTTTCCCACTGTGGGTCCAATGGCCAAGTTCATCACTATTATTTCACCAACTCCTTTTCTGTATATCTTATTTTGCAGTCTCATACAAAACTCTCCCATCTATTTGTCTCTTCCCCATATCCAGTAGGATTTCCTAGCAGCTCCTGGCAGTCTTCCCCACTGTGTTCACAGCAGATTTAACTTCTAGTCTGCTCTTTGTGTTTTCAGATTTCAATTCCCATTTGTTCCAAGTAGCCCAAATGGCCTTTGCTCCTGTTGCCTATGTTTATGTGCTCATGTGGATGGTATCAGTGATATGATACAGCAGAGCTCAAAAATTAAATTTATGTAAGAAGTATATATCTGTCCATAAATGGACACATTCAGATTGCTGACCTTCTCTTTTTATCTGTGCTTCTTGAGACAGTGTTAGATTTTCTTATATTTTAAATAACAGGTTTATTCCATGTAATTCACATCAGGTTTTCACATCTTTTTATTACTGGATGTGAGTGTTCCCCACCCAAACTAGGATGATGTAGAGAAATCTGTTTGGTGCTTTACTAGCAGAAGAGCTTTAAATGATTATAAGTGTTACCAATACAGTTATAAAACCTATGTTGTAGTAGAAAGTTGCTTCTCAAAATGAGCCAGCAAACATCTGTATGTCATTTGAGACCTTGGAATAACAGCCTAGTGGCATATTTTTGTAGGTGTTATAGTCTGACAAGTTAGTCAAGAAAACACAGGCACAGGTAGTATCTTTTATTAGAAGTGATATACTTGGAAAAAGTAGACAAGCCTTCTTCAAATCTGAAACAGAAAGAGCAGACTTCCCAGCTAAGTGCAAGTTGAAAGAAATCACTGAGACTTTATAACAGAGCTTGTATGAGTGCATATATTTTTGCAGGGTAAATGGCATAGAATAATGGCTATCAAAATCCTTTTCTCTGTGTGTGCGCACACACGTGTGTGTGCGAGTGAGTGAAAGAACTTCCAATGTTCACAACAGAATGACCACTTTGAATATGAAGTAGCTTTTATTGCTCCCCGATTCCAGAGACTCTTTCATTGACTGGAAGGCCAGAATACTCAAATAGCACCAGGTGCTGGTTAAGCCACCTTCTGGGACACGCATAATGAAATCACAAGCATCTAACAAAAAGGAAATGTCATGTCTTTTCATATTTATCTTTGCATCAGCTTCAGCATATAAGAAATTGTAAAAGGGAAAGAAAAGAAAGAAAGAAAAACCATAAGGCAGCACAGTTATTGTGGATCAGCAGACAGATCCAACCAGAACTGCTTTTGAAATAGTCTTAGATAAGGAATGCCTTCAGGAACCTTCAGACGCAGCACCTGTCAGCAGCACCTTTGCCTATCCACGCCTAGAATCCCAAATGTAAATGAGTTTTACTGTAGCTTCTGTATACGCTGAGCCTATGACAGGGAGCAATGAGGTTTTGTTTTTCTTAAAGCATCTCTAAATGTGTGCTGTTTTCCCATGGGCGTGTGGTGGGTTAGTTTATGCCCAAAGGCACAGGGATAGACAGTAGCGTTTTTCAGGCAAGAACACTAAAAGTATAACTCATTCTTTCTGTACAAAGTCTGTGTGCAGATGACTTCTGTTAGTTTAAAATATATTTGGAAATAACTCATGTTTGTTATTATGTCTGTTAACAATTTCAAGCATTGCCTCTTGGACATAGCTTTGTTTAATTATATAAAGAAACACACCAAAATCCACTTACTATCTTCACCATGAGATCTGCCTTCTCTGCACCTATGAAAAAATCAAGCTCCAACATAACCCAAAAAACCCGATGTGCTCTCTGTCAGGGCCCAAACACTTGATGATTTCAGCATTTCATTTTAAGGAAAGAAAGGTGAATTTTGGTTCTTTGCCCTGAGGACTAAGGTCTGCAAATTGTGCTTTTTATGCATACTCAATCACACATAACTTAGGAGTCTAAGAAACCTAAAGAAATTTGGGAAATATGGTCCCAAATATTTTGAGAGAAATTCAGTTTATATGGAAAAGCCATCCAAATTCTGCTTTTTGTACATTGTGTGTGGAGGTGGAAGTGGAAGGACATAGATGGCCTTGAAGATAAGGAGAGTCAGTCTATCATATGGAATCCCTTCCCACCCTGATGGCACAGGAAGCTTGGGTGTCTCATGTATATTGCTATGTGAATCTCTTTAAGTCTTCCAGTGGAAATAATAGGAAGTGTTTGAGTGCCAGTCTTTCAGGCCATCTTCTGATGATGAGTGTGTGATAATAACACTGATGTCTTCTGAAATAATTTAGGAATTGGAGCCTTTCCTCAAGAAGTGGGAAAACTTGATTTCAGGCTCCACTTAATTTGGGTGGTATTAGTACTTTTAAGCCTTTTGAGGATTTAAAGGGGCTCTTTATCTCATGAAGGTGGGGCAACAGATGTGTTTCTCTCTCTGTATATATAGATAACTCTTTTTAATGTTAAAAAATCAGGGAACCAGCAGGTTAAGTAGCAAGACACTTAGTGAGCATGTAAACCTACACAACTGGGCAGCCCCTAGAAGTGATAAGTTTGCTGACCGTACAGGACTTCAGAAGTCTCTCCAGAATCACTTGCATTCATTTTGCTTTCTCCTTTGATTTTTAACACTTTATGAACTGAACGCAACTGATCATATATAAAATAAAAAGGTCATAAATTTTGAACAGCTTTTTCCACTTCTAGATTTTTCAAGGGTTTCTTTTTCATGCTTGTTTTTGTGGGGGGGTTTTTGTTTTTTTTTCAATGAAAAGCATCACTTGAAAAATTGTTCAGGAGAAAAAAGAGCCTCTTTTCTGTACATGTAAGGGCTGCTCAATCAAAATTTAAAAGAGTATGAGGAAAACATAGCTCATATGAGTGTGTGTGCAGATAGACAAAAGGTAAAAATTAGGACAAAACTGAAGCCAGAGTTGCTCATTAAAGCGTGGTGGAACTGCTGTAATGTCTGCAGAAGTGCTTCAAGGGCTGTTTAGTCAGAGCTTCTCCACTTGTAGGCATTTGGCCGACACATATGTGTACTGATGAAAGGCAGCTGGGTCTGCACGGTGCTTGCAGATCAGGGTCTTTAATTCAAAAAGAATCATAAGAAAGAAAATAGCTGTATAAACTATTGAATAGTGTACAGAAGATCAAGCCTGTCAAAGAGGTCAGGCAGGTAATCATCAAATTTAGAGATAAAAGAGACCACTATGTTACTTAGTCTGCTCACCAGCCTACTCAAGAGTGTTCAGTGCAGTATAACACAAGCACATCTAAGAGTGGGCGTAGTTGGACGTCCAGAACTCTGGAACAGGCTGTCCAGACTAATTGATCA
This sequence comes from Cephalopterus ornatus, assembly GCA_013396775.1. Taxonomy (NCBI): domain Eukaryota; kingdom Metazoa; phylum Chordata; class Aves; order Passeriformes; family Cotingidae; genus Cephalopterus; species Cephalopterus ornatus. The sequence continues at coordinate 31,402 of VZRE01005289.1, read as the reverse complement.
GGAATTTAAAATTAGACTTGTTATAGAAGGGACTTCTATGCTACAGTGAATAACTACCTTAGAGATGGACAAGATAACCACTAAGGGCTCTTTGTGACCCAAAACATAAGGATTCTCTTATCCCCTTAGCATTTTACCATGATTAAAACTATCACATTTAAAAAAGAAAAGCCGGGGATATTTCATCACTAGCATGCAAAGCTACCTGTTACATGTTAGTTTTGGGGCAAACACCTGAGAAAAATAATTACCAATGAGTTGGAATGCACATAGCACTGTTTCAACAATCAGGAAAAAATAAGATCTATTAGCCGTCTTGCTTCCTTGCATAGCTTTGTTTACTATGTAGTATTGGAAAGAATTTCCCCCTATACCATTGGGTGTCATTAACCGTTTTACAGGAGCACTGCATTGCTGGAATCAGCCAGTGGTGGGGAAGCGATAGTAAGTCAGGTGGACCAGTAGTGTGTTCTTTTCTGGCAAAACCTGTATCGCATTTTCACATGGGTTAAGGTGCTGCATTTCCAAGCACCGAATTATTTTCTTATACTGCTCTCCTCTTTTTAAAAGAACTTTTTTTCTTGAAGATAACCAATTCCTTTAACCGTCACTCAAAAAAAACAGACAAAGGCTGGGGGAAATGACAGACAGAGATACTGTGCAGTGAATGACACCAGGTGTACTTTTCTCTGTATTTAACTCTGCTGCTTATAGCCCACCCTTCTCTGAACTACTGGGATTTTTAAACATTTTTTCATAAACAATTCTCATGTACCTCCAATGTGTTTTGAATTATCATTACCTTCCCTCTATCCAGAAAATCTCTCTTATTTGGGATCAATCTTTCTACAGTGACTTGAAAAAATTCATATTTTTCACTGAGCAGGGAACTGAACAAAAGTCAAAGTAAAGATTCTTTTCTTACAAAGCAGAAGTGAGTAAAGCAATGATTAAGGTACTAAGATTGCAGCCTTAAAGATATTAATCAAGGCTTTGGAGAAAAAAAGTTTTGCTATTGCATTGCAAGTTGTTCTGTTGTCTGCTGAGAGACATAGAGTAATTTTGGAGGAAAAAGGATGATTCCTATTTTTTTGAGACTGGAAGTGTCATTCAATAACCTGAAAAATTGTCTCTATCCATTTCTTTCTTCTTGTGCATGGCTGTTGGTGTTTACTTTCTAATGTTGTTCTAAGCCTGAAACAAATGTAAAAAAGCAAATCACAATTTTTGGTCCAACACCAGTTTTTTCTGGCTCAATATTCTCATATTCCTGCATTGCCTTCTTGGGCAATTCCATGAAATGGCAATCTTTCCCAGGAGGGAAGAGCATCACCTACAGACACACAGATGTATTTTGGCTCTCTGTCTCAGCAAGAATTCAGGAAGCTTTCTGGGAAAACAAAGCTGAGGTGCAGGTTTATAAGGGGAAAGTTTGGATTAGAGCAATGAGGCATTCACATCTTTGCAGCTTTTTCAGTAAGTGTGTGCTCTATACTCTGACCTCCCTGGAAATGCAACACTTGTCCTGCCTGCAGATTGTATCAAAGGGACACTCTCAGCCTCTCACTGCCTACAGAACACTGAGCACAGCTCTCCTCCACGATAATTACAGCTACTCAAGCACAAACTTCCCTACTCTTACCTTTTGCATTGCAAGAACACCTAATGGCTAAACACAGGATCAAAGCCCTGCAGTTTTGCCTGCTTCACACGCACACAAGGCGAAGCAGTCCATGTATTGAAAAGCCTGCAGAATAAATAGACAAAACTGACTGAAAATACTGGAGGATGCAGGATGGGTCTTGTTTTTAATGAGCTGTGTCAGTCATAGTGTACGAGCAAGATTCAAATGCACATGGGGCATGAGATGGATGCCAAATGAGAATCCAGTGCATAAGGATCAGATCAGACGTGTCTGAAGAGTTCTTCCCTAGGTTACACAGTGGATGTCTCAGAGTAAGCCAGAAAGGAATTATAGCCACTATCAACATGGGTACAGAGATCCAGACGTAGGTGTGCTGCAAGCTGGCACAGGGCAGCATAGCGCTGTGCAGCCCCTCTAGCACAGCACTGTGCTCTGCTGCTTGTGTCTAGAGCATGAGAACTGAGTCTCAGCAGCATTCTGGTGCAGCCATTCCACTTCCCCTTCTGCAGGAGCCTCACACTTTCTACTGTCTTCAAGTCCAGAGCCCCAGGGCTAGCTCACAGACAGTGAGATGGAAAATAACCTTTCTTCTTAATCAAATCCCTTTAGAAGCTGATCTAAGAAGAGTCTTTTAGTACTAAATTGCCTTGATCTCTTTTCTCAGCTGAAGAAAGAAAATGATCTTCTGAACCATGACTCTTAGATGTTGCAGAGAGGCTGTTTGCTTTGTTTTAAATCATGCACTGGAAAAAAAGGTCCTCCCAAAATTAAGGGAGCTTGACTAGGATATAACAGTTACCGGCAAACAACTCCCATACAATTTTAAGTATGCAAGCATCCAACCCTCCTGGGTACAAAGGCTGAGATCAGAAGGAAACTGCCCCAATAAGTGCAAGAGGCTGAAAAAGTTCATTAGTTTTATGCAGTGCAGAAATCCAAAGTCAACAGTAGTTTTAACAATAATAAAAGCAGATGCAATCTTTTTACCGAGGCAACATTATTTTCACCCCAAATTTCCTCACAAGAGCACTTATGGATAGGCAGGTAGGGTTCTCACTGTGGTATACCTTTCCTACCCCTTTGTCGTACTCCAGAGATCTGCAGCCATATGTTTTCTTTGGACTGTACTTACTCAGGCAGACTATGTTTCTTCCCAAGAGAAGCATAAAATAACATTTCTTCAGAGTTTTCCTTCTGTGAATCCTTTATCTCCAGCTGCCTGTGTGTTCAGTCTCCACTTCCATTGCTACTACACAGCACCTTTGTCTATGAGCTTGGAAAGGAAGTGCTAAGTCTGCACTTATGATGGGGCAATTATGGATTAGCTATTACAGAGCAAACCAAAATATCACTGACAAAAACATCTCAGTGAGATTACCTTACCTTCAGGCAGGTTCTAGACATTAAACCCAGAGTTCATGCCACTTTCACTTACGCACAAGTAAGCATCACCCAAGGCTCCCTGTATAGTCAGTGAAGAGAAATGAGACACTCCAACTCAAACTGGAGACAGAATAAATCTCCTCAGGAAGATAAAGCTGTATTTTCCCTGACTGCAGGCAGACCCTATAGTGACTATGCTGAACAATGACACATTACCCTTCTGTTTCCCCAAACAGTTCCTGGATTTCTCTTAACAACTGCAACCTTCACTCCTTTCAAGAGATGCTCATTTGTGGTTATCTAGTTAACAGGTGGAAATACACATTTTATTCTTTAACAGCATAGTTACTTATCAGGTACTGTTTTACATACAAGGTGTGTTAGAACCCATCACCAGTGGCCAGTACAGTCACAAAGTGTATCGCTGATCATGAGGTGAACTTGTTAATTTGGTGGTGCTTTGGCTGCAGGATGAATTAGTTTTGCTCCCTGATAGGTGGGCTCTAACGTCATGCAATTTTGGTCGGTTTCTAGCACTCCATGGTTTTGTCTCCTCTGGCATTACTTAAAAGTTAATTTTAGAAAATCACTGCTAACCACCAGTAAATTTTATTTGCTGGGGGAGGTGAAAAAACCTTGCAGTGGCCCATGTTTAATAATTCTTCCCTGCTGGGCTAACAGGAGCATGACAAGGTTCTTTGCCTTGACCAAGCCTATCAGGAAAAGTTTTGCAAGGCTAGTGTAAACCTTTTTGTTAACATTAAGCTTAGAGAAAGCAATTTCTGTAAAGCCTGAAGTTTGGTGTTCAAATACAGGAAAATGGACCTTTTAGGAGATTTGCATGTAATCATTTGCAGATAACCTCATACTTTATGGTGGGTGTTTTGGATCAGATAGAGCATTAATGTCAGATTGAGAGAGGCCACTTCATGGGCAGCTCATCAGACTGCCTACTAATTACATTATTCTTTTACAAGTTGGATTTGAGTAAAGCTGCAGAAGCTTTTGTAATGCTGATCCCCAATTAGGGACTTGCATTTTTCTTAAAACTTTAGATGATGTGAATTACTTGCATAAATATTTCACAAGGCATGATATAAATATTCTGTGGTGATTAGGATTGTTTATACTTTCTCTATCAGGAGAAAGTCTTTCTTTCTTGATCCTTACTTCTTTGATTTTGAAAGAGATACAAGAAATCTCCCACATAGTTGGAAATTACATTACCTGTTTGTGCTTTTAAATAACAGCACGATTTCAGCCTTGGAGACGGATGTTGTAGAAAATCGTGTAGCTAACTTACACAATCTGTTTCTACTGTTGTGCCTACAAATGAGCAAGCTGAGTATCCGGCTCGGGCAATTGCCCGTGTAATTTTCTGAAAATCTGCCGTATTATTTTCTTCTGTTGGCAAAAAATTACAAGTGTGGCTGCGCTGCTCCAGAGCACCCCAAGCCCTGGAGGAACTGCATTTCAGAAGGGAACAATTTCCTCCCTGCTCCTCTCCATCTTGCTCAATGGATAATTGTTTTCTGCTGTTTTGGGTCAGGTTAGTAACCTCAGGAGCTGGGGGAAAGGAGATCTGAGGTCTGCGTTGTTTCTTGTCCCTTTCTACCTTCTGCTTCATTTGGGAATACTTGGATAAGGCCCAAATGCTCAGTCCATGATCTGTGCTGGGACAGAGGCAGATAACAGGCATTCGGCCATTGTGCTTTTATATATCTCAGCATCGCATCATTCCTCACAGAGCTGCTGCCATTCTACATGTTTTCCACCCAAAGCAGGGCCTGCCCAAGGTCTGCCCTATACAAACAAGAATGTTCCCGAGTCCCTGCAAACAGTGACTTTGTGAACTTCCTTGAAAGGAAATGCACTATCCTGGTAAATGGATAAAAGAAAGCATTGCCTAACTTCACAGCATAGGGGAGGAAAAAAACACATTGTGGAAGAGTAGCATAAATAACCTACAAGGCAGGTGAAGTCCATGTAACATGTGTTCTTCATAGTCCACTTCAGCCCAGGCGAATTTATTCATTGCTTCTTAACCTCACATGGCCCTTTTTTCCCCAGTATGCCAGTCTTCATATAGGGCATATGATTATTTCTCATTTTCAAAGCACAACTACTCATTTCTTAATTTTGGTGGCATGGCAACTGCCCAGGTTTTTCTTGTTAAGATGATATTCATTTGTCCCCTTTGTTTCATTCATTTTTCCCTCTGGCTTTATAACTATAAATCAAAACCACAAAATTAAATTAAATAAAATAAACGTAAGTGCAGGTGGAAATTCAGGAAATATAAATAACTAAGAGAGTTTTATAAGACTGCTTTTTTAATCAATTCTAAACACAAGATATATATTCCCTGTTGAACTAAGAATGTTGTGACCACCTATTGTTAAATAGCAGCAATAAATCTGTGCAACAATTCCTTATTCCTATGATTCACTGACACATTTTTCCAGACAACTAGTTCAGCTTGCTTTTTTTCCAGGGATGTGTATTTTGCTGTACACTGGAAAGGCTTGATACACTGCCATGGGAAAGGCATGAATGCTCTTTGTCTCTTAGGAAAATTCCTTCTTTCTCCATCTCTGAGGGAGTGGATGCTAAACCAGTCTTCTAGCATGTGACAACCAGGGCTCATCTTCATATACATTCCCCTTCACCTTGTAAAGAAAAATGGCAGATATTCTCCCACTCCCCTCCTCAATCCAGCAGGATCTCTGATGCCCTGAAATACTAGTGGAGCAAATTACTGCCTTTTATATTCTGCAGGGAACTGAACACTGCTGTGCAGGCAGGGAACTGCCCTTTACACCTCATCCCATGTCTCAGCAATCCACAGATGTCCTGGTGCCCACCCTGCTTGCCACTTTGCAAATACAGCTCTCACACAAGATCTCAGCCCTGCAGGACTGTTTCATATTTGTGCGGTTTTAAGCAGTCAGATATGGTATGAGTTTTAGACTAATTTATTAATTTATTTCTTTTATCAGACATCATTGCTTAGGCAGGTCATGGTTTTCACCAGCACAAGGCTTGCTACAGTTTTAATATTGATCAATAAGATTTTGTTTCGATGTCAATAAAAATCACTCAAAAGTCCCACGCAAAGTGAGGGAAGACATAAAAAGAACTTCATCTGTTTACACTCTCTTTCCTTTGGCAGGATAATACACCCAGCCAGCACATTACAGAATACACTCGACTATCATTTACACAGCCTTCACGTGAACACGCAGTGCATAGTCATATTTTAAAGGCCAGAGCTGTACTGTGATGTCTTTTGTTTGTAATGGTGCTTACCAACATTGGTGCCACAGTACCATCTCAGAAACTTTCCTGTTTTGAGGTAGTACAAAAGCTAGGCATTGTCAGTGATGTGACAACACAAAAGTTCTTATGTGAGTACTACTGCAGTTGTTGTACTGAGGAAATCGCAATGATAGTACTTCTGCCCGCGGCCATCATTCCTTTATGGTGGGAATTCTGCTAATTTAAAATATTTTGAATGTGACAAACAGCCTTTTAGGCTATTTCAGTGGCTAGAGATATAGTATGCAAGAAATGACTGAATTTTGAGTCAAATTATTACACATCTCTGTGTTTCAGTTTCCTTATCTGTCAAAAGTGTAAGTCTGCTTTCCAGAAAATCTAATTCATAGAATCATAGAATGATTTGGGTTGGAAAGGACCTTAAAGATCATCTAGTTTCAATGCCCCACAGGGTCACCTTCCACTAGACCATGTTGCCTAAAGCCCCATCCAACCTGGCCTTGACTATGTTCAGGAATGGGGCAGCCACAGCTTCTCTGAGCAACCGGTGCCAGTGCCTCACCACCCACACAGCCAAGAATTTCTTCCCAGTATATAATCTAAATCGCTCCTCCTTTAGTTTAAGATTGTTCCCTCTTGTCCTATCACTATCTGCTTGTGTAAAAAGTCACTATCCCTCTTTTCTACAAGTCTCCTTTAAGGACTGGAAGGCTGCTAGAAGGTCTCCCCAGAGCCTTCTCTTCTTCTTGCTTAACAACCCAAACTCTCTCAGCCTGTCTTCACAGGAGAAGTGTTCCAGCCCTCTGACCATTGTATGAGCCAATCTGATAACAGATCCCAACAGATCTGAAACAGTATTTCAAAGTTTACATACCCATTGCTTGTAAAGCCCTTAAAGGTTTTTGAATGAAGCTTAATAGAAGAAGTTATGAGGGGAAAAAAGCTCATATTACTGATTTATTGATTGCAGATAATGCCATTCTGTGTATATTGAATGCTATTAAATCCTGTTGCTTTGTTGTTTCGGTTCTGTGAAAAGTCAGCGTTTGTATATCTACTCTTTTTCACCTCTTTTGGGACAAATTATAAACATATGAGTATAATCCACAGACTATAGTCCATGAAACAATTTACTGACCTCCTTTAAAAGTATCTTCTTGAATGTTCTGTATTTCTGACAGCTCTTCTATTCACACTAGCATGAATACACCCGTTTTAAATCAGCTCTTGATCTCTGAAGGCCAAATCCTGTGAGAGACAGAGTAATTCTAGCAATTCTGAAATATTACAGCCAAATGTGCAGCATAAAATGAAGGCATGTTTATTGTTTGTCTTACTTTCCCCTAACTATTTAAGGTCTGCTCTGGTTGTCTCTTCCCTAAATTTAAAGCAGATTCCTGAATATTGCAGAGTTCCTTGGTTAAGTTGGGAAATAGATTCTTTGTACTAACCTATTTCCAAAGTTTGTGTTTCCTAAGTACTTTCATAAATTTATCAGAAACTATAACATATCTTCCCCTGATTTTTTTTTTTTTTAATTTTAATCTGAAGTACTGGCGCATAGATAAAATAGAAGGTTCTGTTCTGTTTTCCTCTGAATATGTGCAAGCAACATATCATTCATACAGTGACATACAATGTCTATTATTCCTGCCTCATAAAAACATAGTTTTGACTGTTCATTGCAAGAAGATACATAAGATTGTTACAAATTGATGCCAAGGGGGCCATACTTGGAATCTGTTTTGTTTTTCTTTGAGTTAGCTTCCAAACTGCAAGACTCTGCATAATGAATGTGCTATCTAGTCCTTCTGTTTTGTATTTTTGAAGGCGAAACAGCACATCCTGCAAAGAAACTTCTTCTACTTGCTCAGGTTCCATAGCAACCCAGTGTTCCTTCGAATTTATTTTGTACTAATCGATTAGAAATTTTGCTCTGGCAGCTGGAATGAAAGTTTATGGGCCAAATCCTGCTTGTTTTACTTGGGCCTGCAGTTGCAGTAAATCCAATGAAATACTCATCTGAAGGAAGGATACAAACTTGTAGCTTTCATCTCTCTCTCTGTTTAATTTTTGTGAAAAGGTCAGATTTAATTCTTGGGTTTCTGCCCAAGCATGAAAAAAAGGAGGCAATTCTCTTAAAGGATCCACAACTTAACACATGCTTGCCTTACAAACACAGTTGTTGAATTGTTAAAAAGGAAGGCATTGCTTTGCTTCCCATCCATTTTCATTGGTTATTGTCAGCAGAGCTGACTAGCGCCCACCTTTCATCCGGCAGCTGGTAAAATCTCCTGTTGTATCCACCCCATCATTTGTGGCAAAAGGGAATTTTCCAGGGAGAGCAGTGGTATGTGCCAGTGCTCTTCAGAGCAGCGCAGCCCTCAGTAACATGGTTAGTATGCACAATTCCTAGGGAACCTTCCCTTGTAAAGGTCAGCTCATTCACTGCTGCAAGTGCATGTAACGACCGTGAAAACCCACGGGATCTTCTCGAGTGCACTCTGCAATGGTGTAGTTGATTGAAATCCAAAGCTGTAATTGAAGAGGTTTTGGTTATGTTTTTATTCATATTTATTTTTCTTTTATCATTGCCAAAACTGTAATACTGAGAGACGGGGAAAGCTCATACCAAAAAAACCCCAACAACCTGCAAGCACGTGGAAACAGCAGAAACTTTCTGATGTGGACTGACAAAAGCTGACATTTGGCTTTTAGGGTTACAATTCCAAATTCAGCTCATTCTGCTCCTGCTCTTTATGTTCGGACTAGACAATTCATGTATAGTTATGCCAAGCGTGCTGCCTGAACAAAACACAGGGAGAGCATTTGGGCTCTACTGTAATTTACCACACTTTTTTTTTTTTTTTTTTGGTAGTCACACCCTGAACCTCCTTTTAATGCATTTTTACTGGTCTTTGCATAAATGAGTCAGAGGCTTGAAACAATTTTTTAAATCTAGCTTGTCTTTCTTAATGGCTAGAAAAATGGGTCTTCACCTTACAAAGTACGCTGAAAAACTGTATGGGTGTATAGGAAGGCACTTAACACTTTCTTTCTATTTCATTCATCATCACACTAGAATTCAGCCTCTGACTACACAGGATTAGAAATACATGTCACCCCATTTTGTAATGAAAGCATAGCAAATCAAAGTCCTGATTTAAACTTTGTTACATGTCAGGGCTCATCAAATCTCTATTGCAACAAAGAGGATGATGCAGAGCAGACTTTGCTCTTTCAAGAGCAGATCAGAGTTAGAGCTGGATCTCAGTTTGCATGTCAGAGACTGTAACAGGGAAAGCAGTGCTCATCCATTTGCACATGCTCCCTTTTTTCCCTGTCTCTCTCCAGTTTTTGCCAGTAGTTAGCACAATGGGAAGATTACAGCCTTGGCACCATAAAAAGGGTCAGGGAGTGTGAAGTGGGCTGCAGATTCCTTAAGAGCTGCATTCCTAAAGCAGGAACTTCTCTGTCTGGAGACTTGTCAGAAGGAAGGAGATCCAGACGACTCCACTGCTGATCATAACAAAACACACAGGGCTCAGAATTTCATCCCTTGGTCTGCATGCTGCAAGCGAGGCAGTGTAGGCTTTACACCAAGTCTGGCTTTTCTCCTTTGGGTGACAAGTCTCTCTAAGCACAGGTAGAGTCCTATATTCTTGCCGGTTCCCAGGCTTTGCCTCTGATGCCAGAATTTCTTCTCTGATTATAATTAGCAATTTATAAGGTCAGCATATGTCAAGGAGGTGACATCCAAGGGCTTACAACGAGAAAAAGCTGATGACTGAGGTGGAAGGAAACATAGCAGAACCAGCTTTGGGGGATTTAAATGTTAAACCCACTTCATTGTTTTGCATTTGTGTCCTTCTCGAAAGTGTTCATGTTATGTTCAGTAAGAAATATTGTACAACTATGTAGTGTGCCATGTTATGTTCAAAATATGTTTTTTTTAGAAACAGATTTTTTGTTTAAGTTTGCTGGTTTTCTTCTGCTGACTGTTCTTTTATTTTGATGGATTTTGCATGATAACATTTCAGTATTTGGGAAAATGTGGGAGATTAATCATTATGACTTTCAGATAAAATGTAGCAAGGGGAAAAGCTCATGTTTAAATGCATTGTCCTGTATTATATGTCTGTGTTCATATTCCCCCTGTTTTTATTGATTTACTGCACATATCTGACCTCCACGTTTGCCTGATGGATTTTTCACCAGTTTGGGTGTTCTGACTTCCCAGTTTTGTTTAAAAATCTGATTGGAATAAGACCCTGATAATCATTAATTGCTTACAGTATGCTTTTCCAATTGGATCTATTTAACCTTACATGTACCTGATTGAATTTCCTTGCAGTCAGTAGTTCTTCCTCAGTCAGGCACAGCTCTGTGTAAAGTATAATCTTATAACATGATTTGCTGTGTTTTTCAACATTTAATCAATCAAATGATGCTGCTCTGAGCTGTGCTTCTGCCCTGTATCAGTACGGTGGTTTGCTGACGTGCTTCTACGCTACACAGCAATACACAGACCTGTCCTCCACCTCCCGCCTGCGTGATGCAGTTCTTAGGCTGTTTGCTTTATAAACTCGATAAGGGAATGGTTAAACCAATCCCCAAAAGGACCTTACACTTTTCACGTGGAATCTGAAATCATTTACCTCACAATACGTCGGGCAAGTGTTTCCCTTCAGTACGGCGCAGCCCGGCTTCACTGACACCTGGCCTCACTGACAGTGAGCGCCCATCTTATGGCACAAAGTGTCTCACACACCAGGGGCTCTCTCCAACTCCAAACCCTTAAAAACAAACAAACAAACAAACCAACAAACCAAACCACCAATAATAACAACAAACAAACAAAACCAAACCAAAACAAACCAACAAACCAAACCACCAATAATAACAACAAACAAACAAAACCAAACCAAAACAAACCAACAAAAAAACTGAGGGATACGACTTTTAAAGTGTGGGTAAGAGTTTTAAGCGACAGCCCGGGGGGCAGCAGGTAACGTGGTCAGGTACGTGCAGTCGGCCGCCCCTCAGGCAGGGCTGCCCCGCTGGCGCAGGCGGCGGGGTGGGGTGGTGGTGGGGGCGGCCTTCCCCCGTGCCCCGGCTCGACTTTTATTGTCTCTCTGTCCGTGTTTTGCCGTGGTTTTTTTGTTCATTTTGTTTCTTT
>VZRE01005289.1:0-19863 GCA_013396775.1 Cephalopterus ornatus | reverse complement strand
CCCCTGTGCCCCGCCGCCCCCCCCCTGCCCTGTTCGTCCGCCTCCTCCCCCCCCCGCTCGCAGTCCCCCTCCCCTCTCCCCTCGCCGCCGGCCAATGAGGGCCCGGGGCGGTCGCTGGGCGACGGCGCGGCCCGGGCGGCCGCGGGCTCGGACTCTGAGGAAGAGTTTGTCCCTCAGTCATTCTTAGTTCAAAGTGGCTCTGGAAACCTCTGTGTCGCCGCCAACNCAAACAAAACAAAACCCTGGAAGATTATTTAATCCACAGAAGAGGTGGTGTTGCTGTGATACTGGCTTGAGTACGGGGGTCTCTGTTTCCCACCCTGTAATGGCAGCGGGTTGCGGTGAGATGGGGCAGCCGTGGCCTGTCCTCTCCTTTTCTCTCTCTCTCCCTCTCTCTCCCTCTCTCTCTCGTGCTTGTCTTGACGGCCGTGCGCGGGGATGTAGGTTGGTTGTGGGAGCGGGTGTTAAAAATCGCCTCGTAAAGGTTGAAAAATGCAGCACTGGGGGGAAGGTCCGTGCTGGCTGCTGTGGGTGTTGTTGGGTGTTGCGAAGAGGGATGCGCCACCCCATGTGGTACCTGGGCAGCGCTCAGAAACTTTACCTGAGTTGAAGGTTGGACCCCGGTCCCCCTTTTGGCGGGCTGGAATTTTGGGGTTGTTTGGCTTTTTTGTTTTATTAACTCCTGCCTGAAAGACTTACCAAAGAGCCCTCTTTCTCAGTGAAGACGGCAAGGTGCAGCCTGGGGGCTGAGGGAACCTGTCAAGAACCTGTCACCCAAGGGCTGCATGGATGGGAAAGGGAATGGCAAAAACGCAGAGTTCCCTTGAGAGTTGTGACAGTGTTATCAGCCCCGTGTGCTAATGGTGGCCTCTTCAGAGGCCAGAGGAAGGTGTCTGTGTTCGATCTCTCTCAGAGGCGCTGGGGGATGCCCTCGGGGTAAGTATTTGAGGCAGCAGCACAACCCCATCCTACTGGGATGCTCTGAGACTCCCCGGTGGGGTGCTGAAGGTGCTCAGCCCTGCTGAATGGTCCATGCTGCTTAAACAAATTACAAGGAGAGGAATGAGATTCACAGCTCTCTGCTGCAAAGACAATGAGTCATAAACGGAGAGGTAACACTCATTGGCAAAGAAATGTGAAATTTCATCAAGGGTAGTGTAACCTGACAAAGTGCAGATTACAGCAGTGGAATAGCAGTGGCCACTCAGGCTGCTGCCATCCGGCTGGAGTGATAATTGCTCAAAGGTCTGATTTATGATGAAGGCGAAGGCATTCAAAGATATCTTGAAAGAGAGAAAGAAAGGTGAGAGAGAGGTTTACTGCAGCTGGCAACAGCTTAACTGCATTTATGTTAAGCTTCTAAGAAGGTTCCTAGTATGCTGTTATCTCCAAGTAAGGAGAGAAAGTTTGACATTTAATTTGTCCGTCCTCCCCTCCCCTTTCCCAGCTTCCCTCTTCTTTTGTTGCATTTGTTATGGTAAAAACAAACTTTCCCTTCAGGGTTTTTCAAAGAAGAAGGTTATCTCCTCTGAATTGTCATCCTAAGGAGAGTAGGGGGAAATACAGTGTCGTATTCATTCAGGAAACTGATTAAAATTCATATCCTCAGTTCAGCTTCCCCCCTCCCCTCCCACCCTATAACATAAGACATGCATCTGACTCCTTGCAGTCACAGTACATGGAAATGTGAAATCATGTAGATGACCCTATTGTTGGAAATAAAGCCAAACTCACACTCCACCTCATGTTTTCCACATCTTAATGTATGTACTTCCTCTTTGTTCATTTAGGAAATACGTATGTACACATACATGCACACCCTCCAGGTAAAAAGAGGGGAGAAAGAGAAAACAAGTGAGATTAAAAACTTTAATCTCTTCTTTTACTAATTAGCTGAAGAACAGAAAAAGCATTGTTCAGAGGCCACAGTGGGTTGACGACATTATTGTATTATTGATGTGCTGGTGAGTTAGTTAGACTTCAGGCTTTTCAGCTGCCTGCTTATTTATCCTCTTTTTTTTTTCCTCAGTGCTTTCTGCATTGGCTTGTAGACATACTACATTCCCTGAGGCTTTCTTTGTGTGTAGGATTCAGCAAGTTGCTAATAAATATGTCCCGCACAAAGACAGGGCATCAGGGGTCTCATTTGCCTACTTATTCTAGTTGTTCCGTAATCAGAAGTGCAGGTAATGCCAGCACAGTGATGACCTGTTAGGATCAGCTCAGCTAAACTCTGCTGACAAGAGGAAAACAAAGGTGACTTATTTTGCCACCTGTCAACCCATGAGAGTTCACATGAGTAAGAAGCACAGACCATACAAGCCCATCATGTCTAAAACCTAGAGACTCTTCTGACCTCTGTAAATGGAAGTAATTGCTTTAGTTCCTTAACGTTCTGTTTCTATGAGGCTTAGTCAGCTTAAAGTTTAAATGACAAAGGCAGGTCTTTATGTTCCTTAAATGGTGAAAATTAGTAAAAGCTTATTTTGATTAGGACTAAGTTTAATACAGTTAGAGTACTCATTCTTGGAGAATAGTAGCTGTCTCAACAGCAGGACAGCCTGAGAATGCTGTCCAAAGGATTTGTGTTGCACTTTTTAATTGATTGTGGCTAGGTTTTCCTTCCACAGCTGTGTAAACTCACCCTTAGAGAAGTCCATCCAAAGTAAGTAACACCCAGGGAGCAGCACTGCTGTTACAAATCCCCATGTAAATTGCAAATATAATGCACATGGAACTTAAGAAACGTTCTACTTTTTGAAGATACAGTAGGCTATTCTTTATCTAAGTTCTTTTCGTTCCAGAAAGGTAGTATTGTCCATAATATTATTTTTACACTTCCACAAAAATATCCAACTAAACTTTCAAATGAAGACTGGAAGCAACTAATATGTATATAAATATGTGGACATCTTTTAGGGCTTTTAATTTTGTATTAGATGCATTACAAGCCATTGTTTGGTTTTGTTCTAAGTAACTTAGAACATTTAAAGCCCCAATTTTTATCGTACTTATAATATCAGCGAGTAGGTAATTTTAAGGAAAAAGAGACTTTTCAGTCTTGAACCTTTTCATTTTTCTTTTTATATATGTCAAGTCCGGAAGACTCTTTACCTAAAATTGCCCAATTTAACTAGGATGTGAATGTCTCCATTTCACAGAATCATGGAATGCTTTGGATTGGAAGGCACCTTAAAGATCATCTAGTTCCAACCCCCTGTCATGGGCAGGGACACCTTTCACTAGACCAGCTCAAAGCTCCATCCAACCTGGCCTTGAGCAGTTCCAGGAATGGGGCAGCGCACAGCTTCTGTGGGCAACCTGTGCCAGTGTTTCATCACTCTCACATACAAGGAATTTCTTTCTTGTATGAAATCTAAATCCATCCTCTTTTATTTAAAAACCATTGTTTTAAATTTGACCATTTTATTTAAAAAACATTTAAACCCCCCTTGTCCTATAATTACAGGCCCTTGTAAAAAGTCTGTCTCCATCTTCTTTATAATCCCCCTTTAAGTATAGAAAGGTCACACAGAGCCTTCCCTTCTGCAAACTGAACAGCCCCAATTCTCTAAAATATCTCAGGATATTAACATTGCCTGACTCAAGGATTTCAGCACTATTTGAAAAGTAGGCTGTCTTGGGGTATCTCGGTGGGCATTTAAGAAACACTAATTAGTTTTTTAGGTTTCTTATATATACTGGTGTGTAGGTATATATGTATCTGACTCAGGAGAAGCCAGAACTGTCTGAAGGCATGCAGTCTTTAATCTGGTTGTTTTAGGAAACTAACAAATGCTGTGTTGGATCAGAACTTGTAGTCTCCGGCAGTGGTATGGGAGGAGAAGCACAAGCCAGTGGGGCTGTAGGGAAGATATTGGCCAGGTGGGAAAGGTTGAGCATTAACCAAGGAGAGGCTGTAGAGGCTGGTGATTAGCTTGTCAGTGGCAACTTTCTTCCGTTTGAATGAGTACATAACATGAAAAATACATTAAAAGAAACCAATCAAGTGTCTTTAGGAAAGGGTGTATAAGAAGAGCACATCAGACAGCACGTTGCTGTCCACTTCCCTTAGTATCCACAGCAGTGGCACTGGGGACATTAACAGATACATCTCTGCCCAACACAGCTATGAGGTATGGAAATGGCAGAGTGACAAAGAACAGATTTTGAAAGATATACGAAATCTGTGGAAAGCTGACATCCAAATTCCTTTGAGAACTCTGACTGTGTTAGCTCATAGTCAAAGCTCAAGTGTGTTACTTCTTCCGTCTCTTCCATCGGTGAGCAGGCATTCCATGTGAAGTATGTTTTCAGCACTTTGCAGGTTCTGGTGTGTTTCTCTAAGTTGCTTCTATCAGGCAGACAGGAAGGCTGGATGTAGTCATTTGAAACAGCCTCTGCAGGTGGGAACCATCAAATCCCAAGTCACCTCTGGTTTGAGTCATTTTAGTATTCTCAAACACAATTTCTGAGACCAGGGCATGGATTTTATTTAATTCTAGCAGAAGTAAGGAAATACCAGAAAGTTGTAAGAGTGTCTAAAACTGACTCTCTGGTCCTAGAAATTACTTTACTTTGGTGACACTGGAGCTAACATCTACCGAAGTCTCTGTATGAAGAATCTAATGTCTGACATCTAGTGTTTGGAATATTATCACTCACTTCTGAATATATCTACCCCAATGTCTTTGGCTTCTTCCTTAAATACATCCCTATTACAAAAACTCTTGTTGCTCCCCACTGATTAACCAGTTTTGCACCTTTTCTAGTACTAAGGGCATTTACTCAAAAAGAGAAGCAGCAGTGGAGGGTCATGTTGCCAGTCACCCAAAGTGACATTGCTGCTGGAGAGAGTATGGGGGAGTGGGGAGGAAGGTATGATTCCTGGTATTATTACACTTTGAATTCCAAGAGGAGGGTTCAGTGTTGTGTGAAGCATTGGTGATGCAGCCCTTACCTTGGCAGGGATTGCATTGTCAGTGGACAAGGAGGGAAAACTGTTTTGAGCATGTACATAAATATTCTAGGGTTAGATCCTAGGAGACGAGTGCAATTTCTGTATGATCTGTGATTTCAATGGAAAATAGGCTAAATCAGGATCAGTTTGCCCTCAGAAGCCAAAAAAACCCACTTCTGCATTAGTGGGATCTGCATGAATGAGCCACTTGACCAACAAAATCCATGGTCAGGGAGTTAATGAAGACTCTTGGTAGTGCTTTTGGCACTTTTTCTTGTTTGGAGTTCTGGACAATTTGAAGCAGTAGTAAGTTCCCCTAAGGTCTTCTTTTTCATTTCTAACTAAATGTGACCAATCTAGACCTCCCAATTTGTAACCTATTTTCTGTTTAGATGTTTGTTTGTTTGTTTGTTTGTTTCTTTGTTTAAAGAACAGCCTTGAGCTGTTGAAGGCAATCACTGTTTGTAATTTACCTCCCTTTCCTATCCTTCAGAAAGAGCTTTTCAATTTTTTATTACATGATTTCACCCAGATTTTTGAAGATAAATCCTTCATAAAAGGCTGGTGAGGACTCCTAGAGCCTTATCTGTTTTTTGTCAAATAGTTTATATAAATTGTGCATTTCTGTCACTTTACAGTGAGTAACTGACCAGATCATCTGGCAGTGCTGATGCTATGGCTGGATTTCTTCAGGATCTTGAAGGAAGTCATGCTCCAGAAACACGGGTTGCTTTCTGCTGGAAGATTTTAATCTAATGTGTGCTCAGTGTTTATTTCTTTAGTATCCTTGATGTGTTTGGTGCTGCAGAGTCTGTCATACAGAGACTTCTATTTTCAGACCCATTCAGCAACCCAGTGTGACCAGCTGAAAGGATGAACGTAGCACAGCCTATTTTGCATCAGGCATCACCCCTCTGATCTTCAGGTCTGACTTCAGACACAGGAGTTGTCCTGTAGGAGCAGAGGTTAGGTGTTTACAGCACTGGAATGGAAGATCCAGTCACGGAGAAATCAAACTGCAGCAGGGAGCCCAAAAGACACTGAATATTAAAGAAAGAATGGTATCGTGTAAGGCATCTTAGAAGTGGAGAATTTTCAGGGATCTGACTGAGAAGAGCAAAAGAACCTTTGATAATGTAATCTAAATAATTGATATTTTCTCATCTAATAATTAACAATAAATTCCAATTAAATCAATTTTCTTTTATGAAAGGCTTCTATTTTTCTTTCCTAAAAGGCTTGTGGACAGAGAATCTATTCCCTTGCTGTGGTTTGTCCTTGCACAGTGCTTTCTGTTGCTTCTTTTTTTACTACTCAAGCACATGTGTTAAGTAAGAATAGCAATTAATCTCTGCATCCTTTATCAGAGATTTGCAGAGTCCATTAGCATCAGTGTTACTCATAATGGTAATTCATAATTACAGAAGGGAAACAGTAATCGGAAGATATAGCCAATCAATTTACAACTGTCTTTTAAAAAGTTGAAAATATTTTTTCTATTATTATGTGCCCTACTAAAACTTTTTTTTAACATCATGCCCTCCCCACCCCCGAGCAACATTTCAGAAATTTAGGAGAAAAGATTTTTAATTTATCAATAGCTTTTAAAATACTTTTTAATAAAAGAACTTTTTTTTTTTAACAGTGGTGATGATTACGTGAGATGCTTGGAAAAAAGCATTTTGAAAACCGGTTTCGCATGATTTTTCAATGAATTTATCCTCTAATTTGGGAGTGTGTTCAGAATTCAGCCTGAGAAACTGTGACCCAAATTCCTCCCTTTTAATTTTAGTCAGAAAACTAAACATGAGACTTATTAATCACAAGCTTTCAATTTAGAGACATTTCAAGCCATCAGTGTTTGATTCATCCTGAAGAGAGTCCTCTTTTTCCACTCACTGTGAAAAGAGCTGTGGCTGACTATGGGTCCACTGAAGCCTGAGAAGTTAGTGTAGAGCCTCAATCCGGTCATTTTGTCTTGATTTTCACAGTTGTTGTCTACTTGAACTCACTGAAACTATCCAAAAATTCACTGACATATTTGGAAATGGATTTCAAATTCCTCAAATCGTTCCTCCAAATTTATCTCTGATGTAAAGATGACAACGAGGTTCAGGTTTTGAGTTTCCAAGCATCAGCCACTGCCTCTTAGACCTTGAAGATGAAGTAAGAAGCTGTAAACTGGCAGCTGTGAGGAGGATCAGATCATGAATTATTCCTGCTCTTACTCACTGAGCAGTGGAGCTGTCCTGTTGAGTTTTTGTTTCTCCTGTTTCACTCTTCCTACTCAGAGGAAAGATCAGAAAGATGTCACTGTGTGAGCTGCAGATCTTTCAGAGGACATGAGGCTCTAGAAGTACCCACTTACCTTGCTGCCACTTAAGCTCTTACTTTGCTTTGCATCCTGAGAATATTTATTTAACCTGGCAGTTGTTTGGCTTCAGGATGAGCCAAAGGTGAGAAGCAAATAATTTGCTATAGGACTAGATTCTTATCGCTGGTATCGGTGGGAGGCATTTGGATTAGATTCCTAGCATAACAAGGGTCAAATCCTGACCCAGCTAAAATCCTTTTGGCTCAAACAGAGAGACATTTGGTCAGGAGAGGATGAAATGAATATACAGAGTCATGTCAGGGGCTTTTAGGTTTTTTTTTTGGGCAAAGAAAAAATATCTCAAAGAGAACAAAGCAAAGTTATGATTGTCACAATCAGTGAAAGGCAGCAATGAAACAAGTCACCTTTCCAGGCCAGTAGGGAACACACTGAATCAGTTAAAGCAGATTTATAGCTTTTTAGCTGTGATAAAACCATATCAGTGTGTATATGAATTTACATAGGAGTAGGGTTTTTTTTTCTTTCTTTTAATGCAAGCCACATTGGAAAGAGTGCACAAAAGAGCCCCACTCTGAGGAGAGACAACTGGAACAAATTATATGCATTCAGACTTGTTAAACAGAATTGGCAGCAGAAATATTCCTGGTAACCTGAGCATTACAGCAGCATTGGTATAGTTAAGGTTATGTCAGCATTTCCATTAGATCCCCCCTCTTTCAGAGGTTTATATCTGCAGGAAAAATTCACTGTGACTTGAAACTTGACAAGCTGTGCAAGGTTTCATCTAAGATGAATTTTTGCACCTTTTTACAAAATTGGGGAGAAAAAACTGTTTGAAGAGTCAAGCTACAAGAGCACAAACAAAAATAGCAGCATTCTGGCTTTGATCCTTTTCAATGTTAAAAAAAACCCATTTCTTTCTTTATAGTGTAACTATCAAATGTGCAACAAAATCTTGCTCTGAAGAAGGAATTAATCATTACACTGTTAGAGGAAATGAAACATTAATTTATGGCCCATTAGATGCTTTTTCACTGCAGGACTGCCAGTGTTTTGGTCTACCTCAGGTTATACTGAGAGATTTGTGACTAACATGAAACAAAGCCCCCAAAGGAGCAGGTTCTGTATGGAAAAAATGCTTCTGGGCAGCTTTACAAGAACAAAACATTGAAGGCAGAGTTGTCCAGAGATTGGAGTGAGTACTAGGAATTCAGCCGTCTGTTTTCTACCACAGGCTTCTCAGATATAAAACTTAACCTCCATTTTCTCCATTGTAAATGAATGATATAGCAAGCCTTTGGCTTCACTATGCTTCTGAACTATTTCCTCATCTGTGGGATATTACTGGAGCTAGCCATGGTTTCCACTGTGATGAACAAGTAGACAAAAAGGGACCCGTGGCTCCATACTTGCAGACATCAGGTTTCAGAGAGTAAGCTAATCTTTTTTCTAAATCTTTTCAAATTTCTAGGTGCACAGCATTGAACTTGTTATTTTTGGGTATGTATCATCTCAGAGCTGATGCCTGTGTGGCTAAGGGTCTGTGTATGTTCCCAGTTCCTGCAGGGCTGTTTGCCTTCTATACTTTGAAAAGTCATAGCTGATGTTCATCAGAACTTTTTCCGTTCAGCAGATAAAAGCTGCCGTGGAAGTGCAAAGTATTATAAAATACAGGAAGGAAGTCTGAAGCTTGTGTACCCATGGCCATGTTGTGTTATTACTGTGAAATGGATCTCTCAGTTGGGAATGAGCTCAAACTTTGGGGAGGCTTGTTCCACTAGCTGCTTGCAAGCCATATGTCTCCATTTTAAAATGAGGACCTGGGGGCTTTGAACTGTATTTATAAGCTGAAATTTGCTGGTCAGGGAGTGAACCAGTGATTAATTCGTAATGGAGAAGATGCCAGAAGTCTCACTCTGACCTGTATGTTCTTTTCAAAACATCCAATAACTGCGTAGCCTCAGAAGATATATCCCCCCCACTTCCTCCTCCGTTGTTTCTGTGCTTTGCATTATTCACTCTGTTTATTGTAACACATTATTAATCTCAGCTCCAGCTTTCAAACCATTATGTGACCCCTTCTTCAACTGAAGCAGCGATAGCTTTAGGTGTTCTTGTGTGGAAGGTTTTCAGGCTCTGAGTAGAAGGGAAAGGATTGGGTTAAAAATGTTTGGGGCAGTAATTCAGAGCAAAAAGTGTTTTCTGTGGATGCAGCGTGGGTTTTCTGAGAAATGATAGTTGGAATATGACATGAGGGGATCGTGCAGCTTCCTACTGTGTATGTATGAACCAAAGTGTTTCCTTTGAAGTTACTCTCCACATGCACCTGGGTGCAAAGCAGTAGGGTGTTTTGTTCAAGGGAGGGCAATCCTTAACCGTGTGTCTAACAGCACAATGAAGCCCTTAGTGCCCACGCTTGGTAGTAAAGCTGGCATGAAAGACAGTTATGGCACAGAAGAAACCTTTGATTTGGAGAGCTTTATATGAAAGACTGTCAATTGGGTTAAGCCTTAGAGGACTACAAGCCCCAGTATACAGATCCCACATAAGAATTCATTTTTCTGTCAGTTTGGAAAACAACAGAATTTGAAGGGTTGAAAGTTTTGTTTGATTTTAAGTCCTGCCCTGTGAATTGAGACAAAAGCCTCCAAAAGAGATGGAATAGCTGGTGTAGTGTTTTAACAGCATGGTGGGTATTAGCTCAAAACCTACAACTACAAGGTTGTAGTAAAAAGTCCCTGGAAGTGGGAGTCAGAAAACTGGTGACTGGTGACAGTTGGTGGCTTTGGCCAAGTGACCTAAATGCTGGTGCTTGATTCTTACATTACTAAAATGAGGGATAATTGTCATTGTTTGCTGCTTAGAAGCTTTGGAGATTTTCAGATTCTAGATTGAAAATAAAAAACACTCTTGTGCTCCCACTCCATTCAACTGTGTCGCAGGGCTTACTGCTGGCTCTTAACATGTACTCATGTCTCTGTAGGTAAGGGATGGTGATGCTGCAAAGTTTAGGGAGCCTTTTTGTAACATGTCTTCAAAGTCTGCCCTCACTTTTAACAGGGAAGATTTAGTAGATCTTTTTTATCTTTCCATATAATAATTAGGTCTGTTAATGGAAACGTGGTAGTTAAAGCCTTTTCCATATAAAGCAAAGGAAGTGTAGCAAAAAGACAAAATGGTTCAAATCATAAGGTTGTGTGACAGAAACTGATAAAATTCAGACATAGTATATTGCATTTCTGCTAACAAGAGGTCAGCTAATATTGATGTGTCAAAGTAGCTTGAAAATATATAGCCATTCACTAAAGACAACAATGGTGGGGCAAAAGTGACTCCACGTCACTTCAGAGGATCATAGAATGGTTAAGGTTGGAAAACACCTCTGAGATTATAGAGTCCAACCATTAACATAGCATCACTGTGTTCACCACTAAACCATGTCCCCAGGTACCACATCCACATATGTTCTGAAAACTTCCAGGGATGGTGATTGTGGAAAATCTCTGCCAAATGGTAAAGACCTTATATCCTTATCTACTATTTGTTACTTCTACTACTAGAACACAAATGCATTTGGAAAAGAATTGCTAATGGAATGATGGTTGATACATTTCTACCTGGTTCATATGCAATTTAATATTCTAAATCAAATGAAGCTACTGAAACCCAAATCTTCCCCTTTTGTTCATCAAGGGTCTCAAACATCAAGTAGTCTTATCTGTAAAAGCAGTCAAATAAGAAGGCCAGTCTAGCCCTCGTTAATTGCCTCCTAATTGTTCCTATCCTTTCACTCCTTAGGACATCAACATTACTCAGAAATTAACCCCACAAATTATAGCAAGTGTGTTTGAGGTGCCTTTCAGAGTAACCTAAAAATTACTACTCTCACTTGTCTTTCTTACCTTTCCTAACTGAAGATGCCCTGGCAAGGCAGTAAATTCATAGAAATTATAAAATACAGTTGGAAGGGATTCATAATTACAGGTAATTTTTCCCTATTGTCTTAAAATATATTGGTCCTTTCTGGACGATCTGGGGCTTTTTCTGTTGTGTTAAATTTCTCTAGGTTTTCAGGGTATTTCTAGATGTCCTGCCAATTTAGTCTCTTAATCATGGTGTGTTTCATTTTCTTTCAGCCTAAATAAGACCTCTATTGTTGAGACAAAAATTGGCCTCTCAGAATTGAGGTTAAGCAGGTTATAATTTCAACATTTTGGACACCTCAGGATATTAGGCATTCAGTAAGTACAACGTGCTGCAAATAGGAAAAAAGCATTCTGAAACCATAAGTGACCATATTTCTTTCAGCATTTGAGGGGGAAGGGGTGTTGTGGTGACCAGGCCAGCAAGATGAGAGCCTGTGTCATCACACGCACTATTCAAAATCAGCCAGCCATGACAGCTCAGGAATTGGAGTCTAGGTTCTCCCACATGAGGGGAGAATTGAGCTTTGTGGCCTGCTTCAGAAAAATTAAAGTAGCAAGCAACACATGCCTCATTAGCATGGCAGCTATGGCAGTGGGCTTGGGATATAATAAAGTGCTGCAGGACCTTGGAGTGCTTCGGCAGGAAAGCTCGCAAGTGTAAAATCAATGCTTTTGATACATTAGGTGGTAATGGAAGAAGCACAGCACAGAAGTGGTATGATCAGATGATTTAGTTATAGCTATAAATCTAGTGGCAGTATCGTGGCAACGTGATAGGACACAGCATTTCATAAGTAACACGGCATAAAGATTCATGCATTAGTCAAGTCTGGGGTTGAAGCACATGTGGTTGGGAGTTGCATTACTGATATAAATGACAGAGTGGTTCATCCTGGCAAACACACTGAGTAAAACAAGGGCACTTTGTAGTAAATAAGCACTTTAGACAGAGGTGCCAATGTTTACATTCTGTTTAGATATTTCTAGTGTAAAATTTTTCTGGTGAAATGAAAATCACCATGGGTTACTCCAGGTTAAAACTAATACTTTCACACTGGCCCCTTCTTTGCCTTACGCTGCCTGACCAAAAGTTGAGATTTTGGAAAAATTCTCCAGAATCACATTTCAGCAGTAAAACTACTACCACTTGACGGTTGTTTGTGCTATGTTTTAACGTAAAACATCTCTTTTCTTGCTAGTCACTTTACGTAAATCCTGCCCGAATCACATTAAAAAACTTCTCTCCCTCAAACTGAATGGCTACATGAAACTATCGCAATGATCTACATTCTCCCTCATTTAGCCATATAGACCCTCATTTAGGCATCTTGTTTTAAAATCAGTCTTCCTCTTAAACTACCATCATTTTTGCTGCCCTTCCTTGTATTATAGTTAGTTTTCCTAAATTCCTCTAATAGAGGGGAATAACTGAGGTTGGTGTAGCTTTACATATGCAATGAGTACCCTAAGACAGATCAGGTAAAACCAGAAGGGAGTGACATTGTTTCCTGCCATTAACATGTGCTTGATTAGGAAAAATATCATTAGGACTAGTACAGAGCAGTAGCATGTCAGAGTAGATGGAGCAGATTTGAGTGTTTTTGTAGAATGAGTTACAGAAACTGTTACTGTTGCTGCCTGTAACTTTTCTGATACACCAATGAAACTTGAAACGAGAGGTCGTCTCAAAGGGTAATAGCTTCCAGCCAAAATGTGCTTCAATCTACCAGACCACCCATCCTTTCTTTATCAATGAGGTCCAAATAATAGCAGTACTTGACACTTTTACACAGGTGGGTAAAATCTATTTTGTCACCAGTAGATATTTCCAGAAACCTAACTCATGTAACTGTATATTGTGCCTTTCCCGTGTATATCTCTAAACAATTAGGAAATAGTGGGTCTCCTGGTACGTCCTTGAATCAGATAAGTGTGATTATCTCCATTTTACAGAGGTCACAATTGGCTAGCCTGAGGTCAACCAGGCATTCTGCGATACCATCACGGCAGAATTCATCTCCCCTTTCTCTCCCCTTTCTGTAACAACTAGTACACTATGTTTTCTCCCAAAACTCACACAGAGACACCTAACACAATTGGAATGAGAAATAAATGATTTTCAAACATAGTTGTGAAATTTTATAAAGGCATCTTAGCTACCTGTTTGAAAATTGTGTTTTGTTTTTTAATCACATGAATTTCTAAACAGGGAATTTAGACTTCTGCTGAATATTGTGGTAGCTTCAATTTAAAACAGTTTGCATTGTCTTCCATTTCTTCATAAAAAACTCTTGAGCAGTTTATATCAGTGTAAGTTCATGCCAGAAGTTCCTCCAATCCATCTTGGGATAAAACACAAAAAGTTCTCCTCCGACTGAACTGTGTGTTGGTTGCTGTCACATGGAAAGATGACTAAAGCCCTTTAATGTATGAAATGCTAGGTAGTCATCAAGAGTTTGCCTAAATATTTTACTGCATGTCACTTTTTGTTGGAAACCAGAACCCATATTTGCTGTACCATCCATTAAGTAGAACCTCTTCAAATTACTTCTGCTTCTTAATGGGAGTTTGTATGTGCTAACTTTTGTCTGAGAGCTTCAAACACATCTCAGGGCTCTTGCTTCTTTTTCACTATTTGTCTTCATCTTGGCTTAGCATAATATTTATGTGCAGAATTTAAAAGAGGTCTTAAGGCTTTAATTTATTTTTTTTTCCAAATTTTTCTTTGCATCATACTGGAAGTGGGTAATATTTAAGGTTCTTTCGAAGAATGTGGGTAATTTTCATTTGCTGAGATGCTGAGAGAGTAGGATGGAGCACTGTAGCATGCTACAATGATTGATAAATTATTGTGCATAAGAGGTAATGATAATGTTTGAAGTTTTAAAAAATTGATTTCCCTGGAAGATTTTCAGCACAGTAGCCATGGAAAACTTATTTCAGATAAACCAAGAAACCGAAAGGAAGAGAAAGGATCTTTAGAGCATGGCATAAGTGACTTGCGTGGCAGAAGGATAATCCCTGAACACACCTGTGTAGTAGAAACGCAACATGTGGATTAGTTTTGTACTTAATCTGTCACTCTGGTATTCCCCTTGTGAACTGCCTGAGTGGTTTCTGCTCCCCAGCTCAAGTGTCAGTGCAGCTTCAACAGCAGCCCTGTGAGCGCTGGTGGGTTTTGGTAGCAAACAATGCTTGTTTGTTTGTTCATTTTGACTCTGGTGTCTGAGGTGGAATTTTAATGGTGTGAAAAATGAGAGGAGGAAAGAGAAAATAATAACCTGAGCACTGAAACACAGCACTCAATATAATTTGTCAAACTTTGCCTTCACATCTCCTGCCCTTCTCACAAGCATTGTCCCTTATCCCAGTAAAATGAAATTCTGCTGTTACTGTTATTCTGCCAGAGAGTGGAGCATAAGGGGAGCCTAAAGTGCCTTACAATCCTTCCAGCTTGCCTTTGCACTTGCTAAACCACAGTTTCTCTTGTATTACAAGTTTCCTTGTGTTTTCTATTTTGCACTGTGAGAATCCAAAATCTTGCACTGGTTAACTGCATGTCTGTAAAAAATGAATTTTGTAATTTCAGGAGAATCCTTCTTGACTTTCATAGTGCTCGATACAAAAGGTGGGAAGTGAGAAACAGAGAAATTATGATAAGGATCTGTCTGTGATTTCTGGCACTGCTGTGTATTTTGAAGGAAATGGCACACTTGGATGAAATTATTTGTTGCAAAGGCCAAACTTCTGGCAGGAAAAAAGAGCACTAAATTCCAACCTGCAAACATTAGAGAGAAGAGGAAGAAAAGTGTAGAAAAAGACCTAAAAGCATGGAATAAAGCTTTGTTTCAAATATATTTGAGTTTCAGATTGGCCTGGTGTACTTCCTGCGGTGTTGGAGTGCTGTAAATTGGAACCGCTCAGGTTGGAAACAGGTCTGAAGCACCAACTTGTGAGCCCAAACAGAGTTGTGCTTACTGCTGCAATGGTTTATTCAGCTTTCTGGATGGGAGCCAAAGGAACTGACCGCCCTGTGAGCTAAAACCAGTGCCAGCCAGCCAAAGAATAACATTGGTTTGACTGAAATGGCAACTGTTTGTTTGTTCTTCTAGCAAAAGGAGGGGGGGAAAGCAGCTTTTAGTGCTGGTGGTGACAGAAAAGGTTAAAAATCGAAGAGAAAAAAAAAAGATTACTGTGAAAGAGAATGAAAGGTTAGGGGCAAATTTTTCTCCTTGGTGACACTTCTCTGGTTTCTTATTCTTCACTGGTTTGTAATTAAAAAAAAAAAAGCTTGCTCTTCATTAGTTTGAACATACAGATTTTTTTTTCCTTCTTCTGCTAAAATATGGTAATTTTTTCTATATGATAAGTTACCCTTACTGGTAGTGGTTATAATGTACCAAAGCCGCTACACTGTGACAGTGTAGGCACTGTCATGGCAACATGTGGTATTTGTGGAGGCTACAAGCGATAGTTTTCCATATGTGAACAGCCGAAGGCTTCACTGAGTAAATCAGCAGCTGAATGGGACTTAGAGGTTGATTTCAATGACTTTAGCAGGTGTTTAAGGTGAGCAAAATATGCAAGGTCGGTTATTTTCAGGTCTCTTTATTAAGTGCCTTGTGGAAAGGCTGGCTTTTCTCCTGCTGAAGTTGTGGGCTGTCCCGTTGTGAGTGTGGGTTAGTTCCCTGCTTGCTCTCAGTCTGTGGTGTACAGCAGCTCCTCACGTGCTGTAGCACAGAACCATTTGGGTGCCGACACTGCCTCAGCTGGAGAACTTATTGCTTGATGCTGCCGTTTCACACTTACTGTTTGACTTGACTTGACTTCTCCTTTATTTATTCTGAGGGCTTCCATAGCATTTGGATCTAGGAGCTGGGCTGATGGCATGCGAGAGGCACTGTCAGAGAGCTGGCAGAGTCATGCAGCAGGCATGCCAGCACGGAGAGCCTGTGAGTGTAGCTGGTCTAAAGGTCAGGCTGGCACCACCCAACAGTCTCAGCTGGAGCCAAGTTACTGTCTGCTCCCTGTTTGTGCCACACTCATCCTCAGGGAGCATCCACCTTGCCTTTTTCTGGTTACTGCGCAACTGTCAAAACTGCTTTTTTTCCCACCAGCTTGTTAATGTTTCTGGTAAAACAAACAGTACCAGTTAGGAGGTATTACTGGTGATATTAGTAGCACTTTTTTTCTGCATGTGTCAGGGCAAATCCTTAATTTGTTTTTGATATCCCTAGAGATTAACCATTCACTTCAATCCAACTAAAAGAACAAGTAAAATAAAATCTCCAGTGCTCTTTATGTTATTTAAACAGTTTTGAACATAGAACAGCTACAGAGATACAAACCAAAGAGGAATAAAATCCAAAATAGTTTATTAAAATAAATTTAATGATAATTTTAATAATTAAAATATTCAAATATTATTAAAATTAATTGAATTTTTAAACCTCAGAAATTTTTGAGAAGTCAAGTCAGTCACATGTGTTTTGGGGATGCACCTCTTTTTTGAGAATGTTTACCCAACTTGTTGGGTAGACAAGGTAAGGAACAAGAGCTGGTGAGGGCAGGTCAGTTACTCTCATTATTTGAATGAAGCAGGCATTCCGTACCATGGAAGATGGTATTTTTTCATTTCCATTTTCCAGATACTGTTGTTGAAGAGCAGCTGCTGATGCAGACTTTCCAAAAATCGGTGCTGGTTTCAGAAATGAGAAGTGCAATAGAGAAGCATGAAAGGAGTCTGGTTTATCCTCTGGTTCCTTTTTGTCTGTGACTGCCCTGGAAGATCTCATCTTCCCTTTGTATTCCAGGGTGCAGTCTTGGTCCTTCCAGCCTCCCCATACTGTTAACTTTCCTTCTGTCTCCCAGTGGGACTTTGGGCGTGCTACCACCAAGTGTACACTCCAATGTTAAGCCCAAGTCACAGACTGCCTATTGGGAGCTGATGTGGTTTGTCAGCTGCACGCTCCTGCTCCCTGGCAAACATGGACAGGCTCCTGCAATGCCATGAGCACCACTTCACTCCATTAAGGGCTAAGACATATTTCTCTGCAGTGATGAACTCCAGCATAGTATAAACCTCAGATTTACTCCAGGTGAGTGGAAGGACAAAGATTTGACCCATTGAATTGAGACTGCTCCTTTTTAGTGGTGTGCCAGAAGGAGAAATTCCTCCTTGCACCAGATGTGCTCTGCTTTAGAATTGCCGTTCTGGGTATTTAGCAGGGAGGCAAAATGACAAGCTAAGTGCTAGCATTGCTAATACCTCAAACAAACATTTTTCTGATTAATTAAAATAAATTGGCATAACAAGAAACACAGTGTGCGTCCTCAAAAGTGCAAAGTTGTTTTCTAATGCAGCTTCCTGTTAGAGCAAGTACTTTAATTATCTCTGTTTGTGCTGAAAAGCAAATGTGGATTTTTTTTTTCTTAGAAATCAGCATTGCTTGATTCCCGTTGCTGCTTAAAAGGCATCAGTCTGAAAGGCACTTGTCCTTAACCATGAAATGGGTTTTCCTCTATGCACACAGGCTGTTCTCTTCAGTCTCCCTTGGGAGGGTCCTAAGCACAGCTTTAGGTTAAGAACTTTAATCTGTGTTTGTACAGAATCACTCTCTTGGTTTACATTATTTTATTATTTAAACATAATAAGCTTCAGTAGTTCATGAACAGCACATTGAAAGACAAAGAGTAGTGATAATAGAAAAAGCTGCAGATTTTCCTCATTCAATACAGAGCCTAAAAAATGAAGAAAAGGACTCACTGGACTTGTCAATTAAAAAATAGCCCCATCACTATCAGTAGGAATGGGAAAAGTCCTATTCTTGTAGCAGTTACTGGCCAATTCCTTAACACAAAACAAGACATTAATACACAAATATATTTCTTATTATTTCTAGATCTCAGATCAGGATGAAAATTAATTTTCTAATTCCTTTTTTGTGTGCAGAGTATTTAGCAAATTGCTAAGTGCCGTCTCCTTCGTCATAAGCAGCACTGTTAATGTGTTTTTTGAGTTACACCAGGCTGTCCTAATAAACTAGTCATGTATTATCTTATTTGATGCTATCAGGTATTGGATTGGATCCATCCCTGAATGGGAACCCTCGCAGGAACTCTTGCGGATCTTGCTTGAATTATTGCTGGTACTTACTGGAGGATCAGTTTTTGTCAGCAGTCATGCTGAACCAATACTGTGGCACAGTATCAGGTGCTCTCTGTAACTGGGTCACAAAACCAAAATCTTGACCACGTCTTTGTGGTTCCTTGAAGATCTCTTGGCATCTTTGTAGTACATGGGTATTGACTTCTCTGTCCTAGTTACATTCTAATTTCAGTAATTCTGCTCCACCCCTCTGGATTTTCCCTGTCTTTGCAATTGATTGAAGTAGTGTTTTTGATTATTTTTTCTTCCCAATTTGCATTCAAAACTTTTGGTGTACTGTTCAGTGGAATGAAGCATAGTAGACTGGGTTACCCAGGAGATGAGACTGGGAAACCAAGTGGTCCTTTTTTGTCTTGCAGTGCTGTATCACGATCTTAGGCAGCTGAGATGTATTTCGCTGCAGAGGCACCCAAGTGCCGATGATGTGTTTCCAGTGTCTCTTTACCTGCTGCATAACAGGGTGGGGAGGAGCAGTTAATTAAATTGTCACAAAACACTCTGATATCATCGTTTCTAAACAAATCCAAAGCAGTGTTATCTTAATGGTTGAAAAGCACTTGACCACTATGTGCCAGTCACTGCCTTCCACATAGCCTCAAAAACTTGTCCCACTGCAGCTAAACTGCCTTTAAAGTCTGCAGATTTTCAGTAGAAGTTAGTATTTATGCTGTATATTGAGAGAACAAATGCCAGAATAGGAAAGTTTCTGCTGTATAAAATAAAATCTTTCTAATGCTCTTGATTATGCATCCCAGCTGTCCTTATTTTGCAAGTCCAATAATTTGAGTTTTTGTAAAAATGTTTGTTTATTGGTTTTTTCCTTCTTCCTACCTCATGCACACACCAGGAATTCTTTTTGTATCATAGCTCAACCTTTATTTCCAGCAAAATAAAAGAAAACAAACCACATCTAATTGGCTCTTTGTTCTCAATTTTTTGACAAGTGGCAAACACTGAGATCAGATTGTGGTGCATATCCTGCAGCGGTCATATGGAGCCTGAGTTAGGGAATCACGAATTATCCATAATAGACTCCCACTTAACATCTCACTTGCTGTGTTTGGGGTATTTGTGTTTATATGTGCTGTGCCCCAAATGCTTCCTTTCACAGTTAAAGGCGTAATCTAAAGCCTCCCAACATTATGTGGAAAATAGCATTCAGCATTTAGACTTAGCTCCTATTTTGTGATTTTTTTTTTTCTACTGTATTTCATAGCTTATTCATTTTTTCATTTCTGCCTGGGCTTGGCTTCTCGTCAGGAGTTAGTGAAGGTGAGCGAGGGGTGGGTCAGGCTCATTTGCAGGTCCTAGGGGAGACTATGTAAGGGCCTCCAAAGGAGTGCCGAAGGTCACTCGTGCACCCAACAGGAGTGGGCAAGCAGGCGTGGCGGGGCAAGCAGACAGGGCACAACCAGCTCTTGTAGGTAAGTTTGTTGGGGGTTTCGTTTTTGGTTTTGGTTTTTTGTTTGTTTGT
>VZRE01005288.1:0-26991 GCA_013396775.1 Cephalopterus ornatus | reverse complement strand
GGGTGACGGGCATAAGGAAGGGGGTCAGATCCAGCCTTGGGGTGGGGATCAGGTCAGGGGGACAGGGACATGTCCCCCTGAGGGGAGCAGAGGTTGACCTGACCCCCCTGCCCCTTGGTGCCCCCCCCAGCAGGGGTGCAGCTGTGGTGTCCGTGTACCCCCGATTCTTCCCCTCCTCTCCAGTCTCCATCTTCCACATCCAGGAGCGACCTCGCTCCCAAAACCACCCTTATCCCTCCCCCGATGGAGGGTGCACCCCCCAGCTCCCCATCCCCTCCCCTCGGGGACGTTCGCAGCCTCTCTTTTGGGGCCGATCCAACATGGAAACACGCGTGTGGGAGACACAAGCCACCCCACAGCCCCCGGCACACAGGGCCCGCCCTCGCCTCTGCAAGGCCGAGCTGCCGCCGGGAAAAAAACAACACAACAAAACCAACAAAAAAAACAACTAAAAATTAAAATAACGACAAAAAAAAGGCTGGTCCTGGCTGGACCCTAGCGATCCCGCTGCGGCTCACGCAGCCCCAGGGCGGGCGGCGGGGGCAGGACCCGCTCGCCCCAAGGCTGAATCAGCTTTGCGAAAAGCAAACAAGCGAAGGGGCGGGGGGGGGAAGAGGATTGTTGGGAGAGGAAGTGGCCAGGCCTGTCCGAGGGGAGGCAGGCGCGGATTAGCGATGGGAGCGCAGGCTGCCGGAGCTCCAGAAAGGCGCCGGGAATGCCGAGGGACATCCGTCACCTCCGCTTTGCATCCCGCGGTGTATGGCCGAGCGGGCTGGCACACGGACGGTGTGCAGAGGAGCCGGTGGAGCATCGCTCCCGCAAGGCCACGGGGGGAGCCGCGATTATTTAAAAATCGCCAATTTATCGTACTTCTGGTAACTCGGAGCAGCCAATGGCTCCGGGAGCGCTGCCTGCTCGCACAAACTGCGCTTCCTGTGCTTTAATCTGGTTTTGTTTCCTTTATTTTTTTTTTCAGTACAAGAGCCACTCAGGTTCAGCTCCTGCTCCGTGAGTCGCATTTTCAGTGCGCGACCAGTGGCAGGAATTTAATAAATAAATTTTTAAAAAATTAAAAAATAAATAGCATTTTGTATCTGTGTTGTGCTTTTTTGTTTGTTTGCGGGGGTGTTTTTTTGTGTTTTGTTTTGTTTGGATTTTTTTTTTTTTAAGAAAAAGTCCTGGAGTAAATATTCCATCAGCTGGTAACTAATCACAGCCATTTAGGGGAGCGCTAATTAGGACCACTTGCAGTGAACATTGTTCAAGGAGGTATAAATTTCATTTGAGCCGTTTCTGTTTTATTTTTGGGTGGAGAGAGGAGATGATCTGGGAGTTGTTACACTCCTAGGGACAGATTTTCCAATATTACCCCCCACCTTGGCTCTTCTGGCCCCCCTCTCCCCAACACTGCCCCTAGAAACTCCCAAAGGACCAGTTCAGCCCCTCAGAGTGCCCGGTAGGAATTGG
This sequence comes from Cephalopterus ornatus, assembly GCA_013396775.1. Lineage (NCBI taxonomy): Eukaryota > Metazoa > Chordata > Aves > Passeriformes > Cotingidae > Cephalopterus > Cephalopterus ornatus. The sequence goes on along the minus strand of VZRE01005288.1, from coordinate 25,524 downwards.
ATACCAGTAACACCAAATCTATGGCATTGTCCCCATCCTTGTGTTTTAGGGGTCATGGAGGTTACCTTGGTCTCATTTTTCCTGTGCTTTTTGGACAGCATTTGTTGAGGCACTTCCTCCTCCTCCATGCACTGCCAGGAATCACATTGCCAGGGATCACACTGCCATCAGTATTTCCACTTAAGGCCACCAGAAAAGCCCATGGGCTGTCAAAGAATCACAGAATGCTTGGATGGGAAGGAACCCCAAAGCTCATCTCATTCCACCCCCTGCCATGGGCAGGGACATCTCCCACTAGACCAGGTTGCTCCAAGCCCTGTCCAACCTGGCCTTGAACACTTCCAGGGATGGGGACAACCTCAGCCTCTGTAATTTCCCAATGATTGTTTGCTCACTGTCACTTCTACCACTCAAGATAATGCCCCTTGCTCTCTTTCCCTCTGGCAGGGCCAGATTCCCAGGGAGGTAACAGCCTTCTGGAGAATCCAATTCAGCCAGGAATGTCTTCCAAGACATCCTGCAATCCACTGCTGAGCTCCAGGCCTGACACAGGACCCGTGGCCACAGGCCTGGGCTCTGGGTCAGGCTGGAGCAGGGGGTGGTGACATCTGATAAACCAACAGATAAGCTGAGGTTGCACCATCCTCCTCCTGTGCCTTGCCTCTCTCCCTGCCCCATGTTCCTCTGAAATGGTTGGGGTTTCCCTTCCCACTTGTAAATCAGGGGTAGGGCACATCCCCTTCAGTACATTTTGGGAAGACAGCCCTCCTGACTTGCAGTCCAGGGGCTGTGCTCTGCTCCTGGACCTCTTCCCTCTCATCCTTGGCCCTACATTCACACTCTTCCCTATTTGTCTGCTGCAAACTCAACTATGGTTGTCTCCACCTCCATCCTCCAAAGAGCAGCTCAGAGCAGCACTTCCAGCTGCAGTTTCCTTTCTGAGATGCCAAAATTGCAGCTCACACCAGACATGGCAGCTGGTCCCTCTGTGGCACAGAGGGGGAAGGAATCAACAAGTTGTAACCGTATTTCTGGCCACAAGCAGGAATTTTGGAGCAGCCTTTAAGGGTCCCACTTGCTGTCAGTTGAGTGCCAGGTAGATACAAGGGATTTTAGGCAAGTTCATCGATAGCAGCAGTAGGAAGAAGCTACTGGGTAGATTTCCCAGTGCAGAGCCTGGAAATCAGGGCTCTCAGAGGTTTTCCCTCCTACAATCCATCAGGACACAGCTCTGAGCAGGGATGCACAGTCCATCCCAGGCTGGTACAACACTGCTCACTGTGTTGTGCCAGCACATCCAAAACTGGGGTGTCTGGAACAGCAAAGGTCTCTCAGGTAAAAAATATAATTATCAGTGTTAAGACACAGCACACTTGGACTATTTTTTATGACATCACCTCCCAGGGGAGCTGATCCCCTGGGTTTGGGCTCAGCAGAGAAGTGGTGGATTGTTTGGGGTTTTTAATTCTGTTTTCTAAATATGAAAAGCCGACTTATTGGAATGTGCTTCTGGCAAGAAAAGGTCGGTTTGTGAGTTTCGGTTTTTACAGGGAAAGGTTTGCTACTTCAAAGTGGCTGGAGTATATAAATAGGTCATCATTTTGGACAGGAAATTTTTGGATTCGGTTAAAAATTCTAATGTCAACTTTTAAGATACTTCTAAAAGCCTTTAAAGCATCAAAACTCAAACAATGTAAGGTTAGAAAACCAAGATTCTGTTGATGTGGACTTGATTTTCCCCCTTATATTTGGGAAGAGTTTGTGCGTTTCACTTCCTGGCCCAGCAAAAGAAGGGACTATTTGGATCTCCAAGAATTCTCATGCAGGAAAACTCCTCCTTCCAGGAGGAGTGACGCACAAAACTATTCTGTTATCCCTCTTTTTGATTAAGTTTGTAAGAGCCCCTGAGCTCTGGTCCTTTCAGAGGAGCTGGTTGTGAGCAACACACACATTGGCGACCAAATATTATCTCATCCATGGGGGCCAGCCAGCCCTCCTCCTCCATGGGCTCTGCCAGATCACTCCCAGACACATCCTGCTCTCCAGCTCTGCCATCAGCCAGTGCTAATGCTGCTGATTCTATCCCCTGTGGCAGCTCTCAGCTCCTTGGATGTCAGCAAGATCCTTGGCACGCTGCTGGTGTATCATGTTTGGAAAAACGACTCGGCTGCCGCAGCCATTTTCTCTGTCACTGAATTCGGCTGGAGCAGCTCAGAGCTCCCCTCCAGCAGGCACAGCATGCTCAGCAAAACTGCAGCAAGCCCTGCCCTCCCATCACAGCTCCTCTGCCAACCCAAGAGAGGTTTGACCAAAATTTGGTAAGGTTTGATAGGTATTTTAACAGAGCATGTAACAGGTTCCTTCTGCCTTGAATTTTGAAAAGATAAAACGACAGAAGTCAAACTCTGGATCTTTTTAGTGTGGTTTAGGTGGCTTTTCTTTGCCTCTGCTTTTCATGCTTGTGGAATACTCTGGCTGCATTTTTTTCCAAGCACTTCCATACTGCCACAAGATCTAGAAATCCACTGATACAAGCTAACACATACACAAGAGAGCTGAGATTCCTCAGTGACAGCAGGACACTGGAGAAAAGCAATAAATAGTCTGAGCCTTTAAAATGTAAAAGCTGGCAGAAGTGGTCTCAAATCCAAACATTTTATGGCACTGAGGAAAAAAAAAATCAACCAACAACAAACCACAACCAAAAGCCACAAGAGTTCAGCACTCAACAGGTTTTTTAAGGATTTAGCACCCAGGGATGCTGTCACCTCCAGGCATCACATCCTGAAGAGGCCAACCCCTGTCTGCAGAGCAGATTCTGTTGGACCTAACAAGGCATGAGTTGCAAATGAAGGTTTTTCTGGACTTGGGGAATTCAAAACATCTCACCCCGTGTGGATTCCTGTCTAGTAAGGGCAGGGCTTCTGCCACACTCTGAACATTAAAAGGGTCTTTCCTCATTTTCATGAGGGAGAAAATTGGTATCTGAGCTCCTCAAAGATAACATACCATCACCTGACTCCTTTCTGAGGCCATGGAGAGGCTCCACCCTCCCACACAATGGAGTTTATCTCCGAGGTTGTTCCTGCCCCTCCCTCTGTCTACACCTTCAGGTGCCCCATTAGGGAGGCTTTGATACCCAAACCCAGTAGGAAAGCATCCAGGTCACAGCCTCCACACTGCAGCCAGCCAAGTGCAGCCCCAGAGCTGTGCCCTGGTCCAAAGGGAGAGCGTGTCCTGCTGCTGGAGGTGGAAGGGAGCTGTGTGCAGGCACCTGGAATTGTGCAGCCTCTACGGCCCAGCTGAGGGGAACCAAACCTCACAGGTAGGAAAGAAACACCTCTGCGTGTCTGGTGCTAGAAACATCCACTGGTTTTAGTTCTGCACACACCTGAAACGATGGGATTCTCCTGAATGTGCAAGTCCTTCCCTGCCCTCACTCGCTCCCAGCTTCCTAGAATACAAGAGGGTTCTATTCTCAGCAGGGTTTGCCCCCTGCTTCTCTTCCTCCTGCATAATAACACCCTACCTTACAGGGCTTTGGAAAGCCTTAATTAGACAAACTGCTCTGAGATTTGTGTGAGAGGGAAATTAAATCAACATCCTATTGTAAAGCTGGAGTTCCTGCACACACATTTCTCGAAGTACATTCAGCCTCTCTGTCAGTGTCTGTAAATACATTCCAACCTTCCTAACGAGGCTCGTCTCAGTAGGGAAGAAGTCACTTGAAGCTGTGGAAAAGCCAGACTTAGTTTTCTATGCAACCTTGAGCGACCTCTTTGCACCCACCCTTGGAACTACATGTGGAAAAAAACGTGTGGCTGTTTAATTACAGACTGCAGGGACATGGACCTGCCCAGGTACTGCTCCCCAGGTGAGGGGGGGACAGCACCACACCTCCAGCTTGGTCCCAAGGGTGAGGAGGCAGTCTGAGGGGAGATCAGGCAATCTTCTCCCCAGATGAGGAAAGCCACATCCAGTGACCCTGTGCAGCAGATCCCCCAGTGTTCCCCACACACACCACAGACCTGTGAGCTTGGCATCTGCAAACGAGACCTTCCCACTTCACATGGGCTGAAAGTAAGTTTCATATTCCAAAGATTCAGCTGCAATTCCCCAGAACTCCCCAACTCCCACATAACGTGGAATTGCAAGAGCTACAAGGGTCCTCTGGACTGCAAAATCAACCTGAACACAGCAGTGACACTCACACTCCAAACTGAAGCTGCTGTTCCCACGCTGTGCTGGTGCCTGCAGTGAGGACTCTTTGGGGTTATTTAACACCAGGGAGCACAGCTTAGAGCAGCAGGGTCCAAACCTCACCAGGATGTTCTTCCTTCCTGGAAACAGCCATGGACCAACAGGCTGGGAGCTGCAGGCAGGTGCTGACACGTCAGACTTGCCAGTGAGCTTTGCCATCCCTGCTTTACAGCCACAGCCAGCTCCTGCTCATCCCACTGTGGGTCAAAGACCATATATTCAAGAATAAAAGCCTTCAGTGGGAGGACACCTCCCACCACGCCATGCAGCCTCTGGGCAGGAGGGAAAAGCAGAGGCACACATGGATCAGATTCCCTTGCCTTTCCCTGCTTGTGCTCCCGCCAAGTGTCCAGTGCTTGTGCTCTCCCTCACAGAGGTAGCAGTATCCTATTTAGTTCAGATTAGCACTCAGGGCTGCCTACAAAGGTAATTTCCTGCACTGTGTCCCACTTTCTCTGCAACACAAGCTCCCATTCAGCCAGGCACTTCCACACAGGAACTTACTGCCTTTAGCAAGAGCTAAAAGCACAAACTCCAGAGCTCTGCTGATTAAGCACAGAGCTGACAACTCCTTTTCCTCCAGAGCATCTCACTTTGCAGGAGAGTCCTCCAAAAATTCCTCCCTAGTCCTCGCTTTTCTAGTAATTTTTATCTTGCCCTGAAAACATATATGACAACACAGTTAAAATCAGAATGTTCTGTTGGAATCAGTGTCTAAGGACACTGCACAAAAGGACATGTGCCAGGCACGCCCTGTCAAGGCAGAGGAACAGCTACAACAGCAAAAGTGATCCTCACTGTGCATCCTCTCTCCTGGACTGATTTCCCCCAATGTGGAACCAAACCAAAAGTTGTAGCACTGCTCTGACTGACATATGAGATCCAGCTGATTGCCCAGGAGAACAAAGGCTGCATGACTCGGTTTCCCTTCTTCTGTGTTCAGAAAGGGAAGGATGCTCCCCAAATCCCTTAACAGCCTGATTCCTGCAGTCCCACCCTCACTTCTGGGCACTGAACCTGTGCATCTTTCACTTGTGCTCAGGAAAAACAGTTCAGTTCAGTTTGGGTCTGTGATTCCCATAGGGAATCCAGTGGGTTCAAGCTGGGGCTCATCCCAACACCAACGACAGAAGGAAGCTCTTCCAGCTTTCATTAGGACGCAGTGCCAAAAGCTGATGGTGTGTGTACATGGAGGTTCCTTCTGCTCATACTATTGAAATAATTCAGGTCTCATTTATCCTGGAGCTCTCCAACTCACAAATGGTGGTGGCATTCCCTGAGAAGGTGGAGCTGAAGTATTTGGGAGAGAAAAGACAATTGTGTCTGGTCTCACATGCCCCTGGTCAGAACAATTTGATGATTACTGTTGTAACAACCGAAATCACTACAAACAACTGCTGTTCCCACTTTACTGTGCTGTCAGGAAGATCCTAAGAAAGCTCCAATTTTCAGTGGAACTTACAATGTACTTACTTTTGAAGTGTCAGCATCAGAAATACCCCCCACCTCCTTGTTCTCTTCACCTCCCCTGTTCCCTCTTGCCTCCCAATTTCTAGCCCATCTGTGAAATCAGGATGCTGGGAGAGGAATGATGTACCTGGGGAGGCAAAAGGTTCTTTGCCGTGGACTGGAGCCCTCAGCATCATGGCTGGATCAAAACCCTTTCTGAAGGACTAATTCCAAGGCCAAGTCTAAGTCACAGGCTTGATGCCATAATCCCTACATGAAAGGGTTATGTCAAGGGTCAGAATAGGTGGTGAAAAAGTTTCCTTCCAGCCAAAACAATCTTGGAATCTCCAAGGAAATCCACCATCCTCTGGCAAGAGCCAGGACCAGACTTTCCAAAGCCTAACAATGCCTGGCTCCAGAATCACCAGGGCAGTGCCAGTGAAGAGCTATGAAATCATCTCTTCTGCTTGGGAGGTTCAACAGGCCACGTTGGCATTGCCTGTGAGCCACAGACCACAGGACTTGGAATGCTGGGAACAAAACCAGAGCAAGATATGCTCAGAAAGGCTTTAAAGTTAACGTTACTGTGCTAAAAAGGAAGGGGGGTGGGGGGAAGAAACCACTAAAGGCATTTTAACGTGGCTTTTCAGCACGGCAAAAGTCAGTTTGGAGATTTCCTTTGAACATGCTTGGAAGGGGTTGTGCAACCCAGCTGGCTCAGCAGGGCCAAGGTGGGAATGGCAGGAGCTGCTGCAAGTTAGGACTGAGGTACCCGTGTGGGACGCAAGGCCTGGAGTGGCAGGAGAACAGCAGCTCCAGCGGGAAGGGGAGCAGGCTGGGATTAATGAGGGAAGCTCAGACAGGGTCTGTCTGTAGGAGGCCTGGCTCAATTCAAGGCCATTAACTTGTTGCTTTCTGAACACCACCACGAGCACTGGAAACAAAAGCACGTCTACCCAGCCTGCGCCCTGCTGAGTGACTGCTTAAATACTCCAGCAGAATGCAGAGCATTAGGAAAGGCAAAGAGCCACTTCAGTGGCTCCAGGCTCACAGCACTGCAAGTTTTTGCATGAAGCCCAAGTCAAAGCCAGGCAGGCAACCGGGATGTAGCCTTGAAAGTAGAAACAAATAAATTACTAGCCTTCATTTTTTTCCATTCTGGAGTTTAAATTTAAAGAGGAGGTGCATCAACTTTACATAAATCATGTTTATAATTAAAAACATATTTTCCTGCGCTGCTTACAAGCCTTTGGATGATTAATAAGGCATTTCTCAAATTACTTTAGTTCACACTAATTATGCTGCTTGTTTACCCCAGTCAATAATTTTCCTTCCAGGGCGATAAAGCCATCCTGGGACGAGACCCCCCTCCAGGGACGAAGGGGGAAAGGACCCCAGGGAAGTGCCTGAGGCCCCAGGGACACACGGGAGGTCTCTGTCACTGAGCTGGGACATGAGTCATGTCACGTCCAACGCTCACGGGACTCTTGCTAAGCCTGACTCTGAGCCTGGGTAAGCTGACGAGACCTGAGCTTGCTCAGCTACTGCCAGAGGCCTTGAGCTGTGTTTTGCCTAGACCTTGCCTGAGGTGCCAGCCTTGCCAGGGAAGCAGACTTGGTAGGTTTAGCATGAAAACACAGCAGTGACTGTACAGCTCCTGGGCGGGGTCAGGTTTGTGCCCAGCAGAAGCCAAGTGAGGTTTGGAAGAGCAAAGCTTTATCTCCTCCTGTTTCATTTGCAGGTGCTGGAAAGGCTCTTGGCCCTTTAGAAAACGCAGTACAACAAAGTGAACAAGAATTCTCTTCCCAGTTATGTGACTCCCTTTCAACATTATTTAACAGAGTTACATAAAAAAGCAACGGTGCATTCCCACTGAGGCCTTTCTGGTGTGAGCAGATTCCCTGTGTCACCTTTCCCAGGAAGGGCTGAAAAGTCCCACCCAGAAGCCTTCAGGTAGCAGACAAAGCAATACCTGCAGGGTGACACAGTGCTGTAGAACTTAGGAACTCATCATGCAGGCACATGCCCAGCAGGAAGCATTGCTCCAGCCCCTTCCAGCGCTTCCCAAAGCAGAGTGTTCCTGGTCCGTCTCTCCAGAGGCAGCAATGACATTTCCTCAGCTTTTTACCCTTTCTCCTCTGGTTCAAGATAGCAGTTATTTCATAACCTACATGTCTCGAGAGCTGGCAGTTACTCTTGGGCAACTGCAGGCTACAAACACAAGTGTCTGGCTGACCAAACACACAGGAACTGCTCTTCAGCCAGTGGTGCACAAACAACACATCTTATTTCATGAACTAAAACAAGGGAGGAGACACCAGCCAGGGCTTTCTCTTCAGAGCTGAGGGCAGGCACTAAGAGACTCATGGTAACAGTAAAGAAAACTGCAGTTACCTATTGGTGGCCCAAATCCTTCAGATCAGGTGCTCTGTGCAAGCCTGATTTATATGAATCAAACCAGCACTGAAAAGCATGACCACAAAATTTATTCTAATACCTGTTGTACCACACCCTAAAAATAACAAAAGAAAACAGGCTGAGATAAAAGATATTTGCTGTCAAAGGTGGGGAAATACCTCCACAAAGCCACAATGTTGGCTTCCTCTAAGGAATTAAACAAGAGTGCAGAAATTAAATATTCTGCAGATTCTGGATCAAAGACAAGTGTCTTGTCTGCTTGGGTTTGGCACATCACTATGACAGGGCAGTTTGTGACCTGGGGGCTGCAGCCAGCAGAAAAAGCAGGTAATTATTTATAAACCCTCGTCCCACAGGCTGCTTCTGATATGCTGCACTCTGAAGGTGCCCCAAAACTGGCATCAGCCCTAAATCTTTGAAAACCTGAACCCTGCCTGACTGGAATTTACAGCAGCTGAGCTGTAGTGTGCTGGTTCCCTGGGTGGACACTCCTGGGGGCAGGGAGGGCAGAGCAGCAGCATCTCCTTTCTCCGTGGGTGATCTGCACACCTCGGGGCATCCAAGGGAAGCTGGCACAGAGCAACTCTCATGGTCTCAGTTCCTGCCCCCAGATCCATGTGTTTTAACTTATGGATTGGCACAAATCTGAATAACCAGAGGAATGTTGCCTGAGATAAGTTGGCCAAGGGATTCAGACTGGTGACCAGCTGCAGAGAAGAGCAGATTTAGCACCTTTGTATGTTCTCTGTTCACAAGACATGAATACACAAGACAAAGGTAAGGCCGGAGCTCTCCCATTTCGTGTGGAAATCCAGGGTATGAGGGACTTGCTACTCATCTTGCTCAGCTGCTGGAAGACACCAGGACCACTTCTGAAGTTGTTAAAACCATAAATAATTTTAAAAACTCAGGCCAGCAGCATGACATTCCCAGGGCTCCATTCTCAGCTCAGTTCTCCTCAACATCTTCATTAATGACTTGGATGCTGGACTTGAAGGAACACTTCAGTATGTTTGCTGATGACACTGAACTGGGAGGAGCAGTTGATGCCCTTGAAGGCAGGGAGGCCCTGCAGAGAGACCTCCACAAATTGTACGGCTGGGAATCACCAACCATAGGAATGGAAAGTGCTGGATTCTGCCCCTGGGATGGAGCAACCCCGGATGGACAGATTGGGAATGAGAGGCTGGAGAGCAGTGCTGGGAGAGGGCCCTGGGGGTCCTGGTGGGTGCCAGTTGGCCATGAGTCAGCAGTGCCCTGGCAGCCAGGAGGGCCAACCCTGTCCTGGGGGGCATCGGAGAGGGAATTGTCCCGCTCTGCTCTGACCTGGGGCGGCCTCACCTGCAACATTGCGGCAGTTTGGGGTGACACAGTATTAAAAAAAGACGTTGAGCCATTAGAGAGTCCAAAGGAGGCCATGAGGATGGGGAAGGGTATGGAGGGGAAGCCTTATGAGGAGGCTGAGGGCATTTGGTTTGTTCAGCTGGAGGAGACTGAGGGGACCTCACTGGGGTCTGCAGCTTCCTTATGAGGGGCAGTGGAGGGGCAGGTACCGATCTCTGCTCTCTGTGACCAGTGACAGGACTTGAGAGAATGGCTGGAGCTGCACAGGGTAGGTTTAGGTTGGATCTCAGGGAAAGGTTCTTCCCCCAGAGGGTGGTTGGCACCGAACAGGCTCCCCAGGGCAGTGGGCACAGCACCAGGGCTGTCTGAGTTCAAAGGAGCATTTGGACAACACTTTCAGGCACATGGTGGGATTCTTGGGGTGTCCTGTGCAGGGCCAGAAGTTGGACTCAATGATCCTGATGGTTCCCTTCCAACTCAGTATATTTTATGACACCTAAAGTACCCCTTGGTCTGCTCTCAGGGCGTTCATCCTTGGCAGAAGTCACTTGCAGTGACACCAGGCACTGTAAAGGCACTTAGGTCCTGGGTGTGCAGGACTCCGTCAAACCACATGTCAGCAGGAGGAGACACTCCTTGGCCAGGGAGAGGCTGCAGCCCCACGTGCCAGGCCGTGTCTCAGGGCCGGGGGCTGGTGGGTCTGCGGTACTTGCACTGGATCCACACCCGGTACATCGTCATCTGCTTCCCACGGTTCACCTGCAGCCGCCGATCCACCAGATTCTGGATCTTCTCCAGCCCAGCTGTGGTGAAGAGATGGTCTAATTCATCTGGAAGCAGAGAGAAGGACAGTGAGGAGGCCATAATTCCTTTAACTGACAGCTGCTCACACTGAGGGCTGAGCTGTGCTGAAAGATGGGCCAGGAGAAACTCACGACCTCACCCTGGCAGGGAAATGATCAAACAAGACTTAACTACTGTTCCAGGGGGGTTTAACATCACAGTTTCTCAAGTCTTCCTTCTAGCAAGGAAGGAAAGAATTATTTGGAGTACAACTAGAGTCACAGAAACTTGACAAAGAAAACAGCAGCACTTTCACACATGGGCACTGCCTCTAGTAACTGATTAAGAAGCATCTTCTGACAAGTAGGGACAGATTCATTCCTTCCCCTTCCCCCCCTCTCCAGAGGAATTTCAGAGTCTGAAAGAGCAAAGAACAGGATCAGACCTACACCTTTAAATGGTGGCAGTAAGATCTGTGCTGTATAGGCTGGAGGGGAATGGGATTCATTAAGGCTAAATTTGGGAAAAAAAATCCTTAAAAACCACACCCTGTTGGGGCCCAATCAAAGCACTGAGAGCCCTGGAGGCTTCAGCACTTCCACTGGCAGGTATTCCTGACCAAGCAAATAAGTCTCAGAATGCCCCAGCACAGTGGCTGTGAGCAAAGCCAGCCCCAGTCCTGCTGAGCAGCAGAGAGCTCGTTCCACAGCAGCCCGGGAGCACGTGGTTTGTGTGGAGTTTCTGTAGGAAAAGGCTGACAGGTCCCAGCTTGTGCTCCTTTATCAGATGCTTTCCACCGTGAGGTGTTTGCCAAACACACATTAAACATTAATTTTTTTGTGACAAACACGACTTGAGCAGTGGGGAAGGAACAGATCGATGCAGTTGTGCCTCTGCTCTAACACTGACCAGGCACTGACTGGAGGTGCAACTGGTGATAAACTGGGAGAAGGACACACCCCAGCAGCAGCAGAACTTGAAGGGTGCCTCAGCTCCTTGCTGAGCCACACCCTTCTGATTTCCTCATAGGGGAACAGGAATATTAAGGGAAGCTCCTCCAAACTGTGTCCAACTCCCTCCATCGCCCATGGGCAGGATTCAAGGAAAGCTCCTCCAATCCCACCCCTCCCATGGTACCAAACATTCCAGTTTGTCTCTAAAAGGATTTTCCACTAAGGAATTCACTATACTTGCACCAGGAACTGTCAAACACAGGTTCAATTGGAAGACACTTAACAGTGCTGCAAGAAAGACATGGCTGGAAAGAGCTTGCGGCCAAACTTGAGGGCAGAGGGACAAGAAGCGGTGAGGAGAGACAGAGGGATGGTTTGGGATTGTCAGAGGGATGTTTTTGGATAGTCAAAGGGATGTTTTCAAGCCTCCTACCTTGTGTGAAGAAGTAGACTCTGGTGCCATCACCTCTCACGTAAAAGTTTTCAGACAGACATTGACCTGAGGGCAAGAGGGATTTAAACAGTTACCAACTATCACTTAAAAATCAACAACTGCCAGCCAACAACAGGCACATGTTGTGCTTCCCGGGAGTTAATGAGCTGCCTTCACACAGGAGGGCAGACACAGCTCCAGAGAAGCATCACCTACAGCAGTGATGTGGCCAGAGCTGCCAAGAGAAGAGGAAATACCTTTCTTAAACCGAAGCTGGGCCAGGTCGTAACGGCCGTAATCCCGTAACAAAATCATCCCCCCTGGTTTCAGGAGGCGGCTCAGTCTGGTCACAATGCTCTGCATCCTGAGGGAGGAACAAACCAGGAGTGCTCAACATCCTGCAAAATGATGCTCGTTTCCTTCCAAAAAGATGGGATAAAGTTTCAACTTGATATATAGGTAGATACATTTCAACTTCATATAAAGAGCCAGCATGGTTCTGAGCTCTCCCAGTCTCAGGTGGGTTGATTTGATTTGGCCTCTTTATTTCTGACACTCGCTGATTCTGGGGTATTTTTTTCCTACAAGGATAACAAGCCTGCCACAGCAGGGATTAACTGCTCTCCTTTACTGATTACAAAAAGATCTCCCCTGGTTTATGTATAAAAAAGTAGCAAGTGAACTTGAAGAGAAATGCTGTGTAATAAAACTAAAGGGAACAGAAAGAGAGACTAATATAGGTTGTAACACACCGTCACACTAAGATCACAGTACTTTTCTTAACTGTTTTCTCAACCTGTCCCCTCCCTGCTTGCCACCTCCCATGTGAGAAATTCATCCACCCTTTGAGCCTGAGAATCCAAATTCCACACAAGTGCTGAGTGCTCAGCGTGACTGAGGCTCAGAGCAGTGACCACAGCAAGGCACCCCCCCTGCAGCCACTTGGCACTTCAGAATCACACCTGTCCTCTGCCACAACCTATTACAACATCAAGCACCTGCAAACTTCATTTACAGAGGCTTCATGGAAATCTGGACCAGAAACAGAACAAACTTTAATTTTTACTTGACATGAGACTATTAAAGAGCTCCAGCTGTAGGAGAATTACCTTCTGCAATCACAAAGATTAAAACTTACTTCTCTGGGAGAATTGCTGAGAGGACAAAGATAAGAATAACAATGTCAAGACTCTCCTCTGGCATTGGGAAAGGACTTTGGTCGTTGCACAGGTCATGGACAAAGGCAAAGCAGCGAGAAGAATCATATTCTGTATTGTTCTGTAGTTGAGGTGAGAGAAATCAAAAGCATCAGTAGCAGTCCCTGACCTCAGTATTATCTGGGCATGGAGCATTTTAACTTTCACATCATCAAGTGGTGTGTCCAGAGATCTGTTTCAGCCTCACTGCACTAAGGCAGACGGGGTCAGGGAGGTTAGGCAAGAACAGGGGTGACGTGGGGAAAAATAAGTACACACAGGAGATTTACGAAGAAGTTGGTTTTGTCACATTTAGACAATCAGCACTGCCAAACCCCCAAACTGGATTCAGGCTTTATTACAATTTTAAGGTCAGATTTTCCACTAGCAGTGGTAATAAGTGAGGGATTTATATTGTTAAATTGGAAACCTTTTCATAAGAGTGAGCATCAGGGCCCCTCTCTGCATCACTGAAATCAATATTCATTTCACCTACAAGCAGATATTCCTTATACCCCAAACATCAAACCTGGCTCCCTAAAACTATGCTCTCAAAAATCACATTTGGACCTCGGTTAGAAGTTGTGTATTTTTCTGAAGCTGCTGCTATAAGAAGTGGTTATGTCACCTTAGGAGGATGAAAAGGGTGCTGCCTCTGCTGCTGTGCTGCTCTCTCATCTCCTGAAGTGACTGATGGCATTTGATACTTCATATATTCTCGGTTCTGCTCTGACCTGAAATTTGTTAGCAGCTTTTGTCCTTTGACTAAACTCCAGCCTCCTGCTCCACAAACAGGCTCCCTCCTCAGCAGCCTGTGCTGGAGCAACCAGACGACGTTCCCAGAACTGACAGCAATGCATACACAAACCAAAACCAGCTCCAGTTCCTGTTAAAAAATAGCCTGAATGTTTTCAAGGTTCAGCAGTTACTCGGCTAAAAGAGCACTGGATTGAGAAAAATACTGCCAAGCACAGGGGGAGAAAATCTGCCTGACTTGTCTGCTGCTAGTGTGACATTTTGAGAACTTCAACTTCCCTCATTCCTACAATCTTGGATGGCTCATTTTCCAGATTTAGGGTCAGCGGCAGGGCTGGCTAAAAACAGAAAGCTGCCAGCATAGCCAGAGGGCTGCTGGAAGCTGGGAGAGGTTTGTGTTAATGGCCAATTGGCCCCAGGTACTTCCCACTTTTTCATAAATCACCACTGAGTTTACCTGGACAAGATCCACAGCTGTTGTAGAAAAGTCACAGCAATAAACAAACAGGCCTGGGTCACTGCAAGAAAGCAGAGAAACTCATCATTTCTATCCAGCACTTAAGGGGTGTCTCGAATGCACAGGGTGCAGAACTGGGAGCCCGGGCCTTAGTCTCTGTGTAAAACTTGGTGGATCCCATTGTTCCTTTATGCTCACTATCCTCATATGGAACTGCTTCCTTTTCCTTCTGGAAACAGAAAATGTGAATGTTGTGTGTATATTTACAGTGAGTTGCATTTTTTTTCACTGGAATCTACTTTAATAATAGACCCTTAGATTATTATTATTACACTTTTCTTTGCATTAAAGAAGAGATGTGAAAAATGTGCCAAGTTTAACATAAATTACTCCCAGATAGGTGGAATATTTTTGAAAACATGTTGAAAAATTATTCAAGGGTATCACAGAAACAGAAACGTGAGTTCCAGCAGAAATCACTCCCATGTTAACATCTGCAAATCAATTCTGAAAAAGGAGAGGCACCAAGACCTGCAGGAAAATGCTTTCAGAATGAGACCTGTAAACTCAGAGCAGCCTTTGTTGGTTGCATTCTAAGATCAAAGATTTCTAGGCTTAAACCACAGTAATTTGAAGTTGCAGGTGGCAAAGGTACCCTTTGCATTTGGCCCTTCTCTGAGATTGTTTAAACTCAGATCATATAGAACACTTTTCCAATTGGTTTTTAGAAGCTGGTGGATCATGCAGGTAAAAACCTACTTCATAGAATCCCAGGATGGTTTGGGTGGGAAGGGACCTCAGAGATTATCAAGTCCCCCCCCCTGCCATGGGCAGGAACACCTTCCACTAGCCCAGGTTGCTCCAAGCCCCATCCAACCTGGCCTTGGACACTTCCAGGGATCCAGGAGCAGCCACAGCTTCTCTGGGCAACCTGTGCCAGGGCCTCCCCACCCTCCCAGGGAAGGATTTCTTCCCAATATCCCATCTAACCCTGCCCTCGGGCAGTGGGAAGCCATTCCCCCTTGTCCTGTCATGACTTACTTGTTGGTTTGTAAAATTGGGAAGACTGTATTCCCAGCCCCACAGCCAACCTGCACAAACAAAGCAGATGTACACAGTGAGAATAATTCCTTCAGCATGTCCCATAATTTCAAATCATCTCTCTACAGCCAGGCAACAAAGAGAATCTCCTGAGTGCCAGCTGAGCATGGCAGTGACCATTTGTAACTCTCCCTGCAAGGTCTGTGTTCAGCTCTGAGGAGCAGAATTGCTCTTGTGGAAAACACAAAGTTCTTGTCGAAATCTTACTAACAAACTATATGTTGTTACTCTGTAAAAGCTGTTTTTGCTGGAATCCCAAGCATAACAACCAGTCTGAGTCACTGAAACACTGGCAAAGGCCACGGGTGAGTTACATTCACTTCCATAAAAATTCAGAGCAATGGAGAAGGGAAGTTTGCTTTACCCTAATTACATCCTGCTGTTTCAGAGTCTCCTTCACTACATGGCTCTTCCTCAAGCTACAACCAGGCCCACGATGATTCTGCCTTATTATTCCTTCTACTTGTTCCCATTGGAGGAGAAGATAATGGCTCACACATCTGGGCTTGGGGAATTTGCCTCTGAATGTTTAGGGAATCAGTAAAATTGGAACAGACTGAGCAGAGAACACCACTGAGGATTTGCAGTGACAGATGTTACTGAAGGTGCTCAGGTGGGACATGAAAGCCACAGTGATAATACCAAAAAGTCTCCAAACCTCAGATTAAATTAAAATATCAAAAGGACAGTTCATACTAACTTCTCCCTGGAAAGGCAGGACTTCCATTAAATACAAAGTACTAAACAAATCCAGCAATATCTACAGTGAGCAAGTAGAGGTGGCAGAGCAAAAGGTCACAACCAGCTGTCAGGAGTCCCGTATTTATAATTCCCACAGACTTCTCTGGGACAAAGCCTGTATCAGTCTGGGATTCCCTGTTATCACATGGGCCATAAGGAACAAACCCAAGGGCCTCTTTACATTCTTGGCTTCGTTGCTTTGTTTCACACCTCTCAAGGCAAACAGGAGTCAGCACAAAGGATAAATGACAAGGGAAAACCTTATACAGACAAATAAAAGAATCACTTCCTTCCAAGGATGACTTTTAAATGCTTGTTTGAACATCTGATAGTTTGGCTTTGAAACTTTATTTACAGTCCTTGTGCTCTGCCAACTCAGAGTCTGAGCCAAAAGAATCCCAACAGATTTAGTTCAGTTCTAAGCTGCCCTCTGATTTTTGCATTTTGCTGACTGAAGGCAATCAACCCCTCCCTGTTTGCCAGTGATCCATATTTTTATGTCCCAGTCACATAACCCTGATAACAAGGGACAGCTTGGCGTGTGACTCTGATTTACAGCTCTCACCTCCAACACACGGTAAGATGCAGCTGATCCCGGGTAATCTCCATCCCTCTGGTTCAGCTCCCTGTGCTCCTGTGCAGCCAAGTCCTCTGTGCACACCTCAGCTGTGCTTTGTATCAGGTTTAACTGACCCTCTGTCCTGCTTTCCAGTGAACAATGTCCATTTTCACACCTTCCTGGCCCTTCGCTGCTGGATTCTTCTTTGGTACTAAATTCATGCAGAGAATCCCCATTTTGGCTTGAGTTCCTGTTGGGTGCCAGCTCAGGAAATTCAGTGAACAGCCAGTGCCTGTCCTTGAAGAAGCCATTTTCATGGATTTTATAGAAGTCATCCCAATATCTCTTAGCATTCACATCATATTCCTCTGTGAACACAAACAAAAACATCATCAGGTTTCAGGGTTGAAGCAGGTCAGACAGTGAGGGATCACTCCAGACATCTATGCAGCAACCTGCTTTAATAAGGAAGATTATTGACTGAAAATCACCTTTATTTAAATTTGCCAACCCACATAAACACTCAGGTTGCCTCCTCACAGCCACTTTGTTAGGACATAAAAAGGGAAAAGAGAGAGAAGAGGAAACTCTGTGACTCGTGGTAGGATTTAAGGGAAGCTGGCATCAGAAAAAGCCTCTTTGAAGGACACTGGAATGAAGAAATCCAGGTTTTACTTCCATCTCTAGCACTGACTCGGTCAGTTCACTGGAAAAATTCATTCGGAACCTCATGACACTAAGTGGGTAGCACAACTCCCAAGGAATTCTGAGGGTCCCTTTTTTTCAGATGGAGAAGCAGAATAATTAGCCAACCCCACAGGCCTGGCAGAAAGCTCAATCAGCATTTGCACAATCCTCTCAGATTCCAGCACGTTTTCCACAACTTTTGCTGCAGTCCAGTCTGGAGCACTTTGTTTTCCATAGTTCTGTGCTTCTCTGAATTAAAATAATAGAAGTGAGGGCAGTAGTAACAGTGGAGAGCCAAGGTGGAGAGGCTAAAGATGATCAGAGGGAACTTCAGCAGCAGCATTTTCACGCCAAGTGGATCATTCCAGGAGCTGGATGAGTATTACAGGGAGCTGGAATAACTCTTACCAAGCCATGGCCTAATGAAATTCCAGTCACCTGCAGAATTATTTCCACACATTCCCAGATTTCAGACCGAGTGCTGTTCTAGGGGAACTACTTCTTCCATGGGAAGTCACAAATCCAAGTAGCTTTCTGAATCCTCAATGTGATGAGTTCTCTGTCCTGGGAATTAAGGACCTAATTACAGCATCTTCTGCTTGGAATCACCTGGAAACATCCATGGCCAGAAATCCCAACTGCATTCCCATAACATGGAATTCCTCAACCATCTCTGCACAGCAACAAGTGCATCACTGAATAAAGCTGGTTGGAGATCAGTATCAAACTGCAGTTTATTTATTAAGAGTTTTAAAAGCATAAAACTGCTCAGAAGATCTCTGAAGGGAGACAGTCAAGTGAACCCAGAACATCTGGAAAAATATGTAGCCTCAGCCAAATATAGACAAAAATGGCTTTAACAAAGAAGCACAAGTCAGTCATATACCTATTTTTAGTAGGATCTATCCCTGCAGCACAAAGAGCTATATGTAAAAATAATCTCTTTACCTCAACTACAAGGATTTTCTCCTTTTAAGAAGGCCTGTCCTTAAACTCCAATCCAAAAGAAATTTTAATGTCTGATATCAGACCAGGGCAGTGAGTTTGTGCCACGATCCCACTGTAGGTCACAGTGAGCAGGGCCAGGTCAGTTCAGTATTTTCATGGAAGAACTCCAGGATGGAGTTCTGATGCTGGAAGAAGTGTTATTGATCCATAGTCTGGCGCACTCCTTCCTGAACCGTCATGTTTTAGAAGGGATACACGAGGGTGCTGTGGCTGGAAATGCTCTTTCACCTCACAAAAATACGAGTCCCGATCCCTGCCTGTCCCTGACAATCCCATGACAGCCTGACTGGAATGGGATGCTCATCTGAGGTGCTGGGACAAAAGTCCAGCCCAGCCAGTTTGTATTACCCACATTTTTGCCACAAGACATCGTGCTCTTCCTGTGTTAAATTATTGTGAAACTCTGCTGGATGCTGTTGAACAGCTGTTACACCCCAGCCCACACGAGGGGAAGCTTTATTTAAAGCTCATTTACTCAGAGCCTGGTGTTTTCAAAGCACCAGAATAAAGGATCAGTAACAATTTAAATACAAGGAAATCAAGGGCTGGCTGACAAAGACCATGCAAGGAACAGATTGAAAGCAAATAAATGACCATATTAATCCTTCAGGCTGACTTTCAGCCAGAAGAGTTCCCATCACACTTGTTTCAGCCCCTTTTTGTGGTATGATCTCATGGGGACATTGGAGTGTGAGCCAGATTCCTCCAGAGACTTTCCTGATAAGGACTCCCGACTTTCCTGCTTGTCTGTCTTTGTAAGGACACCCCCAAAGCCAAGTCCGTCCTCACCCCTTCACACTGCAGAAGGAGGGCAAACAAAAGGAACTGTTCACAAAGGACAGGAAGAGAACCAGGGGCCCTCCTGAATTTCACAGGGGCTAATTATGGAGCCTCGAAAGGAAACCAAGGAACTCTTCCACTTCTTTCTTTGTTCCCAGCCAGGAGACACATCCTCCACACACCCCAGAGAGCTCCTCTCCTCCTTCAGAACAGATCCTGACAGCCCCAAGAAGCTCACAGAATAACACAGCCATAATGACCAATAGCCTGCCTTTGTTCTCCTGCTTGGACATTCTGATTCTCAACTCCCAGACCCTTCAGGCACATTTTCCTGGGCTGCCTTCCCTACTTTTCAGCCATCCCATTGTCTCCACATGCTTCCCAGTGAATAGCAACCATCAACATTTGACTGGCCTCCATTGTTCAGGATGGGAAATACATCATGGAGCCCTGACAAAGTGCTCCAACAGCAAATTGCTCCACAGTTTCCTGGTCGTATATAGGTTCTCAAAGCATGACAGACAGCACCCTTTAACGCTAACCAGATTGGGAAATGAACCCAACACAATGGGCGTCACAATGGGAACTGCTGGATACTTCTGGGAGTCCAAGAAATTAGGAGGGTTGTTCTTTGGGATAATTAAATTTGCTATTGTGAGCACAACTGGGAGCTATATGGAAGTGTCTCAATAGCTCCAGTAGTGCTGAGCTGCATCTTAAGGGTGACACACTCCATTTAATGGGAACAAAGGGAGCAGATCCATCCTAGGGCTCGGCAGGGTACAACAAAATCATCAACAGACAAGTTTCTTGTCACACCAAAGAACCATTTCACCATCGTTTGAGGGACTGGATGGTCTCTGACAGAGTGGAGAGTGACAAGGCTGTGCACCTTGAGCTTCACTCAGACACAGGTAAGCTCCACATTTTGGGTATATAAATATCCCTTGAGCCAAGTAAAGTAGAAATTTGGCAATCCCCTTGTTGTCCATCTGATGATAAACACTTTCAGGAGAAAAATATTTTTTTTCTGACTCTGATTTAATCATTCTCATGGTGCTTGTTAACTCTGTAAAGACAGATTTGGACACTACTTTATCAGCCCCTCTTAAGGAGAAGAGCTGAGCTTGAATTTGGATCACTCCACAGCAAAAGGAGACTGGCTGTTGGAAGTTAAGCTTTAGAAAGCAAAAGCAAGTAAAGGCAATAATTCTACAATCAAAGAGGATTCATGACAAGGAACACTAACAAGTATTTAAACACACACACCACCACAAAGAAGCTCAACCCAAGCTGACTCCTCCCAACCAAGACCACGTCTGTTCCAGCAGGATGAGTCTCTGGAGAAGGTAGAGGAGTCACAGAGAGGTAATTTAAGAACAAAAAGGTTCCTCCTCCTCCATACCCCATTATCAACAAGTGGGTAAAGCATTCTGAGTGACTGGGGAGGGGGCAGGGCGGGATTAACGATGCTGCTGAGGTGGCTCTGGCCACTGTTCCGCTCCTGGGGCACAGGCCTAGACTGGCACAGGAGACTCTCCAACAGTACCTTGTTTATCCTGTGGCAATAGCTGGGAGCTGTTCTCTTGAACTTTACTCCTGGCACTGGCTTCCTGCTCTTCTGACCACTCCACGTTATCCCTGTGGTGAAAAAGGAGATGAACTAGAGCTGGAAATGGGCAGAGGGAGAAGAGAAAAACCGAAAGGGAGGGAGGTGTGATCCCCAATTCCTGCACGGCAGCTGTCAGCACATGAGGCTCCTGGTCCTCAGGGAGCTGCACTCGTGGGATTGCAAAGGAAGGGATCCTAAATCTGCCCCTGCTCCTTTTCCCTTCTGGATGCTCAGCCAAATTCAGAGGGAATAATCCTTGCTGTAAAACCACGAGCGCACTCGCAAAACTAAATTGTTTTTCAAGTTAAAACAAAAAGGGTAGTGGCGTTATTTGGAAGGTAACTGGTAAATTAAATCCAATTATAAAGAAAAAATGCAGGAAGCTTTAAAGCATTAAGAATTATTAATAACTTCAATGCACACACACACACAGCTGTGCAGTCATTCAAGTGATTCACTTGGCCTTTTTTCATTAAAACAAGTGAATGAAAAGCAAAATACAAGGAGCAATAAGCCCAGTTCTGGCCTGAGGAGGAATGAGCCTTTTAACTCACAAAACAAAGACTTAAGTGTTTAAAAAAAAAAAAGATGGATTACTAAGAGTTTCCATGGGAAAATTGAGGATATGCTTTTGTAAGGTACCTTTGGTACAGAATAGTCACAAAAGGAATGACAGGCTGATACATGTAAATATTGCCTTATTACAAGTGAAACACACCCAGTTCTTCACAGGGTATAACAGCCAGAGACCAAAAGTGGATCTATTTACTTCAAAAGTGCAAAGTACCTTCACTTCCCAGCAAATTAGAGAATTTGGGTGCTTAAAACAGCTTCTGCCCCCAGATAAAGGGCTCCTGTTCCAAGCACACACCTGGCACAACCCCACAGGTGAAGCGGTTTCTGGGAGCAACTGATTCAACTTTATTAACTAAAGCAATTAAAGAACTGCAGCAAAGCAAAGCAAGACATCTCCCGAAATCAGGGGAGCCTGAGGAACCCCCACTGCTTTGGGAGGAGCCCAGAATGGCTCAGGACCCTCCTGGGGACCACTTCCAAAGGGTCAGGACCCCCCAGGGACCAGTAAGAAGGCTCAGAATCCTCTGAGGATCAGCCCAGAAGGCTCAGGACCCCCAGGGAATCAGTCCCAAAGGGTCAAGACCCTCCTGGGATTAGCCAAAAATGGCTCAGGAGCCTTCCAGAGATCAACTCCCAAGGCTCAGGACCTCCTGGGGATCAGCCCTGAAGGCTCAGGACCCCCAGGGAATGAGTTCCAAAGACTCCGGGCCTCCTGGGGACCAGTTCCCAAGGCTCAGGACCCCCTATGAATCAGCCCTGAAGGCTCAGGACCCCCCAGGGAACCAGTCAAGAAGGCTCAGGACCTCCCAGGGATCCCAAAGGGTCAGGACCCTCGCACGATCAGTCGAGAATGGCTCAGGACCCGCAGAGGACCAGTCTCGAAGGCTCAGGATCCTTAAGGATCAATCCTGATGGCTCAGGACCCCCGAGCACCGCCCGCACGGGGCAAGGCCCTCCCGCCCCTCCGGTAGCGCCCAGCCCGGGGCCGCCGCTCCCCGCCCGGCCTCCCCAGGCTGTCCGGAGCCAGCCCCCCGCCCACAGCCCCCCAACCCGCTCCGGGGGCGAACGCGGACACATGGGGTCGGGTGCCCGCGGGCAAGTCGGGGCCGGGGCGTCACGCAGCGCTCGGCCACCGGTACCGCCCGGCGGGCGCGGCGAGGGCTCGCCCCGGGCGCCCCGAACGCACCAGGCGTTGTGCTGGAAGAGCCGCGCGGGGTCTGTGAGGAAGCGCTGCCCGAAGCGCCGCCGCTCCCGCTCCGCGCTGGGCGCCGCCATGACGGCCCGGGGCCGCCGCTTCCGCTTCCGGCGCCGCCCGACCCGAACGGGGACTGCGGGAGGGTCACGTGGGGCGGTGCTGGGGGAAAGGGCGGGAAACGGCCCCGAAAGCGGCTTTAAACCGAATTTCACTGAATAAAGGAGTGGGAAGGGGCATTAAACAACATCCAGTTACACCCCCTGCCGTGGGCAGGGACACCTCCCACTAGCCCAGGTTGCTCCAACCTGGCCTTGGACACTTCCATGGGGCAGCCATCCCTGCTCTGGGAAATCCGTTCCAGCCCCTCACCCCCGTCACAGGGAAAGATTTCTTCCCAGTATCCCATCTAACCCTGTCCTCTGGCAGTTTGAAGCCATTCCCCTTCGGCCTGTCCCTCCATCCCTTGTAAACATTCTCTCTCCATGTTTCCTGTAGCTCCTTCAGGTCCTGCAAAGCCACAATTAGGCCACCCCAAAGCTTCTCTTCTCCAGGCTGAACAATCCCAGCTCTCCCAGCAGAGGTGCTCCATCCCTCTGTTTTTACTGGTGCCTTCTCTGGACTCTCTCCAGCAGCTCCATGTCCTTGCTGTGCTGGACCCCAGAGCTGGAGCAGCTCTGCAGGGGGGTCTCACCTGAGCAGAGCCCCCAGGGGAACTCCCATGGGAAGCAGGGAGTTAATTCTTGTGCTTGTGTGCACGGCAGCTGTTGCTTTCCCTGTTAAACTGTCTTTCTCATAATCCATGAGTTTTCCAGTTTTCACCCTTCCAGTTCTCTCCCCGATCCCACTGCTGGGGGGGGCCACAAGGATGGAGAGAGACTGTTTACAAGGGCCTGGAGTGATGGGACAAGGGGGAATGGCTTCAAACTGCCAGAGGGCTGGGTTAGATGGGATATTGGGAAGAAATCCTTCCCTGTGAGGGTGAGGAGGGGCTGGAATGGATTTCCCAGAGAAGCTGTGGCTGCCCCTGGATCCCTGGAAGTGCCCAAGGCCAGGTTGGAGCAACCTGGGAGAGTGGAAGGTGTCCCTGCCCATGGCAGGAGTTGGACTGGATGGGCTTTAAGGTCCCTTCCAACCCAACTCATCCTGGGATTCTATGATTTTGTTCCTGGCTGAGATGTGGGCAGTGCCTTCAAAGGAAGGCACAGGGGGAAACTTTGCGAGGCTTCTTTCTGCCACCCCCGAGGCAGCCCCAGTCCATCCATCCGGGCTGTGCAGCCCCTGCGCTCCCGCGGGTGGCGGCCAGAGGACAAAAGAGGGCGTTCTTGGGCTGTGGAACAGCCCGGCCCCGCTCAGCAGCGGCTGCTGCCCGGCGGCTCTGCACAGAGCCGGGACCCGAGGAGCTCCAACTGCTCAGGGCTGTGACAGGCACACGGGGGCACTTCCAGCGGTGTCTCTGCAGGGCGGGTGTGGGCTCCGCAGGTGCCTTTGGGTGTCCGACCAGATATAAAACATTTATGGAAAGGTAATCTTGGGGCCCTTGTGTTTTGTATGGGTTGTTACAAAAGGCACAAACACCCCACTAAAGGGAGGCTCTCCCCTCTCTATCCCAAAGAGCTGAGGCAGCTTACCTGATAATCTGAAACAGGGCAGAGCTGCCAACTCCACCCACTTCCCAGAGATTTTGAAGAGTAGAATTCCCCTGGAATTGACAGAATTGAAGCTCCCTGAGTCACTTTTCCCAGGGGCTGAAGAGCAGGAGAGCGGTCAGAGCTTGGCTGAGCCTTGTCCTACCCTCCCAGAGCTCAAAGAGAGCAGAGATCGCAGCAGTCCCAGATCCCAGACAAGTTATGCCATGGGGATCCATCTCCATTTTTTGCTGAGTGCTGGCTGGGTATCTGGCAGGGAGGACAATTCCCTGCAGTTTATCATTAGCCAAAGAAGGTAAAGTCAACTCCTGTGTCCCACCTGGTACGAGAAGAGCTTGGCCTCTGCTCTTGCAGCCAGGAACATCTGGAAAAAGGGAAAAAGTGAGAATCTGGGCTGACTTTGTTGGGCACAACCCCCCATCAGAGCATGATGCCTCTGTGGCACTTGGGGGTACAAAAACAAGCTACAAGACCCTGCTGAGACAGGGGAGGGAGATTTTACTGCTACGGGGGCAACAAGTCCCTCACTACCGGAGACTCCTCCATGGTTATCCCATGTGGGTGGGAACCCACTGCAGTGTTTTAAGGGATTCACTTGCCTGGTGTTAACATCATGTCCTCATCACCTGACACACACTAGTACAGGCATGCAGGAGCCTTTGAACTCATCTGTTGGTTTCCAGAGATTTCTAGGCTTCCTTCAAGGAAAAAGACCTCAGAACCTCCCCTCACCTCCCTGTGTCCTAAGGCTTCCAGCTTCCCCTTGCTGGGCAGGTGAGCCTCCCTGGGTCTGGAGCCCAGGATAGGGTTGAGGTCCTGGGTGTCACCTTTGTACCCCAAGGAAGGGCCTGGGCAATATTTGAATGGAGCAGGGTGTGTTGCCAGCAGCAGGGACCGGCTCTCCAGGGAGATTTCAGGCCTTGGGAATGACAGTGAGAGGGCAGCCAGGGAGACACCACCCACAGCAGCCGGACTTGGCACCTCCAGTGGCTCTGAGGTCGAGTAGTTCTCCAGCATGACCAAGTCAGAGCCCAGATTATCCACAGTGGCCGTGTCCTCTGTAACAAGAAAGTGTTGGAAAACTCCTCTGCCTGCTGGCAGTGAGTGCAGAGAGACCTGGCAAAAAAAGGTTATTAATAACAATAATAGCAACTCCTTTGCCTTTCCCCTCTCCTTCCATCTCAGGATCTAAAGGGCTGTAGCCACAATAATGCAGTGAAACTCCCTCCCCTCTGGCAGGGTGGGATGCTGAGGCCAAGGAGGATTAAACTCCCTTTCCATGGCCATTCATCACCCATCACCTCCTTCCACGCTGCACCCTGTGCACAGGCACGTGTGACCCCCTGTGCACAGACACAGCCCCTTCTCCTGTGACACCCTCGGGGGTGGCATCGATGTCCTGCTGACACACACTGAGCTCACACTGTGCCCCCTGTGCCAAGTAATGCAAAGCAAACATTGGAATCAGTGGGAATTTAGGCTCTCCTTAAAGCGTGAGCTGAGCAGGAGCTGCAGAGACCCAGAAGCCTCCTTGGGAAAAATCATAGAATCCTAGGATGGTTTGGGTTGG
>VZRE01005286.1:0-27510 GCA_013396775.1 Cephalopterus ornatus | reverse complement strand
TCTCTTCATTTTTCCTAATTTTCTTTTTTGCTATTTTCTCTTGAATCTTCTTATTTTATATTTTTTCCTATTTTCTCGCTTTTTCTTATTTTCCCCCTTTTTTTCTTCTTTTCTCTTTATTTTTCTTATTTTCTCTTGATTTTTTCTTTCTCTTTTTTATCTTATTTCTTTTTTATTTTTTTTATTTCATTTTTATTTTTCTTATGCTCCCTTTTTTCATATTTTCACCATTTTTTCTTATTTTCTTTCTATTTTTCTTATTTTCTCTCTTTTTTCTCTTTTTCTCTTTATTTTCCTATTTTCATTTGTCTTGATTTTCTTTTTTCTTATTTTCTCTTGAATTTTCTTATCTTTTTTTTCTTATTTTCTCCCTTTTTTCATTTTTTAAAATTTTTCTATTTTTTCTTTTTTTCTCCTTATTTTCCTTATTTTCTCTTTATTTTTTCTTCTTTTCTCCTTATTCCTCTTACTTTCTCTTATTTTTCTTATTTTCCCTTTTCTCTCATTTTACCCTTTTTTCTTATTTGCTTTCTATTTTTCTTATTTCTCTTCTTTTTCTGATTTTCTTTTTATTTTCCTTATTTTCTCCTTATTTTCCTTATTTACTCTTTATTTTTCTTATTTACTCTTTATTTTTCTTATTTTCTCTTTATTTATCTTTCTCTTATTTTTCTTACTCTCCCTTTTTTCTTATTTTCCCCTTTTTTGATATTTCCTTTCTATTTTTCTTATTTTCTCTCTTTTTCCTTATTTTCTCTTTATTTTTCCTTATTTTCCCTTTATTTTCCTTATTTTCTCCTTAATTTCCCCTTGCAGGGCCCAAAGGGGCTCCAGGAGAGCTGGAGAGGGACTGGGAACAAGGGATGGAGGGACAGGACACGGGGAATGGCTTCCCACTGCCAGAGGGCAGGGAGAGATGGGATATTGGGAAGGAATTCCTGGCTGGGAGGGAGGGGATGGAATGGAATTCCCAGAGAAGCTGTGGCTGCCCCTGGATCCCTGGAAGTGTCCAAGGCCGGGTTGGAGCACCCTTGGACAGTGGGAGGTGTCCCTGGTGGGACCAGAGGAGCTTTCAGGTCCCTTCCATCCCAAACCAGTCCGGAATTCTCAGCCGAAGCTCTCCCAGGGCGGAATCCAGACCTCAAAGAGCTCCCAGGTGCTCCCAGAGGGATCATGTGGAGAAGCACCACAGAGACAGGGAACAGGGTGGATGGACGGGGATCGTCCAGCACCGTCAGCAGTGGAGTTTGGGAAAGTCAAGGATCAAGGAATTCCCGCCTGGTTTGGGTTGGGAGGGACCTTAAATCCCATCCCATTCCACCCCCTGCCATGGGCAGGGACACCTCCCGCTCTCCCAGGCTGCTCCAGCCTGGCCTTGGACACTTCCAGGGATCCAGGGGCAGCCACAGCTTCTCTGGGCAACCCGTGCCAGGGCCTCCCCACCCTCCCAGGCAGGAATTCCATCCCACCAGCCCGGGTTGCTCCAAGCCCTATCCAACCTGGCCGTCTGGAACGCTGGCCAAAGCCCTCTGGAAGCAGCTGAGGGTGATTCACCCGGAATGAGCTGTCAGGACATTCCTGACACCCAAAAATATCACCTCTCCAGAGGCCTGGCCGGAGCACCGACCCTCCCTCCTGTCAGCACCTCCCGTCCCGGGATTCTCCGGGCACTGGGAGCACGGAGAGGCTGGAGAGCGTCCCGGGGAGGGGTGGGTGGCACATCTGGAGGCCCAGCTGTGGAGCCCCGGGGGTCACCCCTCGTCTGGAACCCATTGAGGAGCGGGTTTTACGCCCAAAGCTGAGCCCAAAGTCTGCTTGGCACCTTCTCTCCCGGTTTCCCTTCGCGGCTGGGATTGAATTCCTTGTCCAGTCTCATCCTTGGGAAGCTTAAAAATAGACGCAGGGGCCGTAAAAAGGGATGAGCTGCTTTTCCAAGGGCCCCTGCTGGAGGGAGGGGAGGGAAATCTGCTCCCCTTGGAGCAGGGAAGGGTGTGAAGGGCAGAAATCCCTGCAGGAATTCAGTGGGAACAGACACGGCGCTGTTATTCCCGAAGGAATAAGCCGGAGCAGCGGCTCCCATCCCTTGCTTTGCTTCGCTCGAAGGGAGATTTCGTTCCAGGAGGGTTCAAAGGGGAACTCAAGAGGTTTCCTTGGAAAACTGAAGTTTCAGAGCCCGAACTCCAGGAAAATCCATTCTGGGATTGGTTGACTCCACTGGCAACTCCCCGTCCAGCAGTTCCAGGTGATCCCTTGGTGTGAAAACCAGGAGAGAGGCTCCCAAAATCCCATTTATGGCCCGGCAGGACGATGGCCCAGGGGCAGGAGAGCCCCTTTGTGTGTCTGGAATTAGGAGGGATGTGCAGCTTTATAAAGCCTGGTTTCAAGGGTTAAATCGAAATATCCCATTTTGAAGATTGCAGATCCTCGGGTTTCCCACAAAACAGAATCCTCAGCACCAAAAAATGTGGGTTTTCCCGTCCAGTTTTGGGCATCTCCAGGTCATATCCCCCCACGGGAATCAGTTCCCTGGGCACCAGTGATTCTGAAAAACTAAAAAAATTGATTCTGCCAGATATTAAATGTTTTCTTTTGATCTCAAAGCAGGGTGGGTTTTTTTGGGGGGGAAGAGGGGGGTGGTGTTCCCAGAATACCTCGGAGCAAATCTCACACCAGGGACTCGCTTCACATCAGGGCATCGAAATGGTTTGTTCCCAAAAAGGTCTAACCAGAGGAATTCCACGTTTTCTGAGGGGTTTCTTTCCCTTTCCTTGGTCTATTTTTAAGGTTCTTCCTTCCCCAAAGAGCTCCCTGGTGACACCAAACTCTGCTCAGGGAAACTCCGGGTTTTGCCACATTTTAACCAAAAAAACACCCCCGAATTCCAGGCAAATCCCAGTGTTTTGCCTGGCATTGGCTGAGACCTTCCCTCGATGGCTTTAAACTGCGATGGCTTTAAACCCCTCCGCACCCTCCCAGCCAACAATTCCCTCCTAATTAATGACCTTTGAACCATTTGGGTTCAATTCATCCCATTTATCCCTGTTTTGAGGCCTTTGGGATGCAGGATCCCCATCCCTGCTCCCGGCCCTGCTCCAGCCCATCAATCCCAGGGAATTTAAACCCCACATTTCCCAGAGCACAGACCAGGACCATTCCAACCAGGGAGTCTGGATTCTCCATCACACCGAGGTGATGAAGAGGCTGATCCATCCATGGGGGCTTTTCCAAGGGGGCTGGAGGAGCAGGGAAGGTGTGTTTGGAATCCTGATGGGTTTTTTCCACCCTCCGACCCAGAGGCCGTTTTTTCCTTGCTTTTATTCCCCTTTCCTCGCTCAGCTCCCCGTCCATAAAAATAAACAGCTGGAATCAAAGCCTGGTACTGAAAAGTAGCATTTAATGGGCTCCAGAGCTCCGGCTGCTCTTTAATGGGAAGCAGATTTCATGGAATGAGGCAGCCTGGCATGTCTCGTACACCCACCAGCACTCCAGGAGGGATTTCCTGCTCCAGAGCCTCTCCAGCCTCTCTTCCTCCTTGGGAAGGGGGAAGACTTGGACATGAGGGCCTGGAATTCCTTCCTGTGGGTTCCCAGAGCTCCGAAGAGCCCAGAGGTCAGCAAAGGGGAGTCTTCCCAGTGCCATGGAAAAGGCAAGGAGATGACAGACCGTTGTCCTCAGCAGGGGAGCTCGGAACATCCCAGTTCAGGGTTTGGTTCTCCAGGGATTTCACTTGGGATGGGGGAAGCGACCTTGTGAAGCCTGGAGAGGTTGTGGAATCCCCATCCCTGGGAGTGGCCAAGGCCAGGTTGGATGGGGCTTGGAGCACCCTGGGATAGAGGAAGGTGTCCCTGCCCACGGCACGGGTGGCACCGGATCATCTTTAAGGCCCTTCCCACCCAAACCAGTCCGGGATTCCCTGATTCCAGGAGCCTGAGGCTTGGGGAGATGAAGGATCACGGAGGAGGGTCTGACCTCAAGTGCTGCTCCAGCTGCACTAAAACCTGGATGGATCCAGAGCCCTTTTCCCCCTGTTTTATCCCTAATGCCAAGGTTTCCCTTCAGCTTCGCTCCTGGGCTGGGATTCATTCCCGGTTTTTGGCTGTCAGAGTCTCTTTCTTTGGGGGTTAAACAAGCCCAAGCCCTCCAATCCCATCCTCCCTGGAGTCTCCATTCTCCCAGACACCTCATCCCTCTTCCCTGAATTTCCTCCAGCTCCTGGGCCGATTCCCTCCCCTCCAGTTCTTCGGGAAGTTGCCCAAAATTAACTACCTGGGCCAGGTCCCCCCATCTCCTGTTGGGATGGAGGTGGCGGAGGCAGGAAGGAGGGGATAATCCTCTCCAAATCCCACCCCTTAGGAGCCAGTTGGGAATTATCCAGGTCTCCCTGTGGGGTTCCCTGTGCTCAGGACACGAGGCAGACGATCCCAGTTGACAGGATTTGGGTTTTCTGCTATTTCTGGCGCTGGAGCTGAAGGAAATCTCAGCTGTCCCGTGACAACGGGGGTATTTTTAGGCCCTTTACTTGCAGAGAAAACCTTGGAATTTTAAATCCTTGATTATTGAAAGACCGAGAAAATAAATAAATATATAAAAGCAGCCCAATGTTTTATTATTATTATTACTATTTTCTTTTCCTCAGCTGTGTAACTTCTAAAAAAGGAATGATCTGGAAGGGTCTGACTCCAACTTTTCACGTTCCCTGGAGTGACAAAGGAGGGATGGGAAGGAGGGAGGAGGGTCCACATCTTCCCAACATTCCAGCCGTGAAGGGAGAGCCCTCCAACCTCCCCAGAGCCCTTCCTGCCCCTCCTTTGGGCAGCTCCAAATCCCGGGACAGGCCCATCCCAGCCCTCGGAGGTGACTCATCCCAACAGGTGCCAATTGTTCTCCGTTCACTTGGGAGGGGGACAATGAATCCAGGCTTTGTTTTCCACGGACATTGCAAGCAGATGCCTCTTCCCACCGTGTTTTCCTTGGCAAATCTCACGGAGATTGTAAAGCCCCTGCCTGTTCTGGGGTTATTTTTCCCCTTTTCCACCAAATCCTATTTGTCTGTTTGCCTCAGGCAGAGGAACAGCCTCGAATCTGCTCCAATGGGGGAAAAAAAGTGGGATAAAGAGGTTTCTGCCTCCTCCCTCCACTTAAAGGTGCCCTGGATCCATGTTTTTCATAAACACGGGGTGATGTTTTCCAGGGAACACCTCCAAGAGGTCCCAGCATCGAGGCAGGAGAACAGAGGACTTATCCTTCACACGTTCTGAGAAGGACAAAGAGGGAGAAAGGGGCTGGATTTGGGAAAGCCTGGTTTGTGGGGCTGGAATTCCCACCCCTCCCAGGATGGCAGACTGGGGTGAGCTCCGGATGCAAATGGATGGCAAACCTGAAGGGAAAAGGGAGGAGAGGGGGAAAACAGCAAAGAAAGGGGGAAAACAAAGGGAAGGGAAAGGGAACAGCCTCGAGTTGGGCCTTTCCAACCCAAACCATTCCAAGATCCCACCAAACCTCCCACGGCCTCCAAGCCTTTCCCAAAGGCAAAAGGAAATTCCACGGCCTGATCCGGCTCTCCTCTAAAGAACTGGTTATCCGGGGAGTCTGGGGTGGGAATGGGAAAAGCAGGTGGGACAAACGAAGCTCCTTTTCCTGCTGGAAGTGGATCCCCAGCGGAGACAAACCCGCGGCACTCTCAAGCCCCTGCCTGGGGTGTCCAACCTCGCCCAGAGCACAGCCCAAATCCCCCCAAAACCAGCGCCCAGGGATCTCCCCGCTGAGATCCCAGGACTCCAGAGCCAAGGGAGCAGCCTCCGGACTCACCACAACCCTCCCTGCGGCTGCACATTCCAGGGGGAACATTCCAGCAGCAGCAAAGGCAGGGCTGGGAGAGCTTTAAGGGGTCAGAGCTCAAGGGGAGATGGAAGTGAGCGGAGTCGTCTCAAAGCCGGGCCTAATTCCACATTCACCCATGGATTTGGGGGCCAGGAGGCCACGACGCTCTTCCTCAGGGATCATCATCCCACGAGGTCAGTTTTGCTCCAGGGTATCCCCTCCTGTCCCAGGGAATGAGCCAGGACCATCCACAGGGGCTGAACCAACAACCACGGCTCCAAAGGGCTCCCCCTTGGAAGCACTTTATGGCATCTCATCCGCCTTTTCCTGCGCCGCTCCCTTCCCCTCCAACCGCTCCCCAAATCCCGGCTGGAAATCTCGCCCGAATTCTGGCTGGAAACCTTTCCCCAAAAATCCAGGCGGAAACCTCTTTCTTCTGAGCAAATAAAAGCAGGCAACGGATGGAAAACTGTTACTATTGAGGAGGCAAATCCGCCCAGCTCCTTTCCCAGGTTTTTTCTGGGATGTGCCAAGGAGCTGCTGGCGCTGGAAGGGGTGCAGCCCCTGGGAGGAAGAGGAGGGGCAGTTTTCCAGCTCTTCCAGCTCGGGGGCTGAGCCCAAACACTGGGAAACGCGACGGGGGGTGCTCAGGACATTCCCAAAGGAGCTCCAGGCTGGAATTACCCACGGCACCGAGCTGCAGCGGAGGGAATGAGGAAATGATCCCGGGGCTTTGTCCCTCGGGAAGGTGCCGGGTGGAAAACCAGCCGCTTCCAGGGATTTCCCGATTCCATGAACACATTCCGGGAAAAGGGGAACTTTGGGCTCCAGGGAGCTGCAGGTGCTCGGAATCCGGGAGATGCGGGGGTGGAATCCCAGATCCCAAATCCCGCGGGGACACGTCCGGGCACCCCCAGATCCCAACGGAAAAGGGCCTTTTCCGCCCCTCCCCTCCTCAGTTTTCCCTGGGATTCGGGATGGGCAAAGCGGAGCAGCTCAAGCACAGGAAATAATAAAGGGAAGATCAAATAAAAGGAAATAAAATAAAAGGAAATGCTATTTTATGGATTAAAATTAAATACAATGAAAGGAAATAAAACTAAACGAATCGAAAGGAAATAAAATAAAAAGGGAAATAAAAGAACATGAAATGAAATAAAACAAGAACTGAAGTAAAATGAAAGAAAATGAAATAAAGAAAATAAAAACAAAATGAAAAAAACATAGAATAAAATGAAATAAAATATGAACTAAAGTAAAATGAACTAAAATGTAATAAAATAAAGAAAATAAACACAAAACAAAAAACTCTAAAACAAAACATAAAATAAAATGAAATAAAACGAAATAAGGTAAAATGAACTAAAATGAAATAAAATAAAATAAAGAAAATAAAAACAAACCAAAAGCCAAAAACAAAATATAAAATGAAATAAAATATGAACTAAAGTAAAATGAAAGAAAATTAAAGAAAACAAAGAAAATAAAAACAAAATTAAAAAATGCTAAAAAATAAAATAAAAGTAAAATGAACTAAAATGCAATAAAATAAAAACAAATCAAAAACAAAAAAAAAGAAGAAAATGAAATGATATTAAATGAAATAAACAAAACCAAACCAAACTAAAATAAAATAAAAATGAAATAAACCAAAACAAAATCAAACCAAAGTAAAACAAAGCAAAACAAAATAAAATATAAAATAAAAATAAAATGAAGAAAATAAAATCAAGACTCAAAATAAAAAAAAAGAAATAAACAAAACTAAATCAAACTAAATTAAAATAAAACAAAAAATAAACCAAAATGAAATAAAACCAAAGTAAAACAAAAGAAACTGAAATAAAATACAAAATATAACAAAATCAAATTAAAGGAAATGAAGAAAATAAAAACAAAACCCAAAATAAAATCCAAAAATTAAATAAAATGAAATAAAATTAAACAAACAAAACCAAACTAAAATAAAATAAATAAAAATAAAACCAAAAAGAAACCAAAACAAAATAAAACCAAAGTAAACCAAAACAAACTAAAACAAAATACCAAATAAAGTGAAATGAAATCAAATGAAATAAAATAAAAAGAAGAAAATACAACAAAAACAAAAATAAACCAAAACAAACCGGAACCAAAATCAAGTAAACCCAAATAAAACAGAACAAAACAAATAAAATAAAAGTAAAATAAAAGTAAAATAAAATAAAATGAAATAAAAAAAAATAAAATTAATAAAATAAAGTAAAATCAAATAAAGTAAAACAAAACAAAACAAAGCAAAATAAAATAAAATAAAATAAAATAAAACAAAATAAAACAAATGGAGACAAAAGCCAATCCCGTGAGGCAGAGCAGGGTGTCCAGGTGCAGGTGTCGGCTACGTGACGCTCCCAGGTGGATTCTCCAGCCGGGAATCGCTGTGTCCATTCCGGGAGCAGCCCAGGGCCTGGGGCAGGTGGTGTCGGGATCCAGGCCCACCAGCGCTTCCCAAAATCCCCGGCTCCGGAGCCTCCGGCTGTCCCGGCCCCGCTCAGCTGAAAGGTTTCACCAGTTTCATGGCAGCGTAGTTCTGGAAGGGAAAACAGGGAAGAGCCATGGGAATGGGAATGGGAACGGGACAAGGCTGATCCAGGGCAGAGGGATTCCCGAGCTCCCCATCCCAACCTGCAGGGGCCGGCAGGAAAAACGCCCCTTCCCAGGAACACGGAGGGTAAAACCCTGCGGAAGAGGCTTTTCCTGCCTCCGGGAGAAGCTCCCGGTCAGAAAGGGTCTCCTGGGTGCCTTCCAAGCCCAACCATCCCATGATCCAACAAGCCCAACAGCAGGAGTTGCTCCTGGATTTTGGCTTCTCCTTCCAGCAGTTCCTGAGAGGGATTTCCAGCTCTTCAGAGCCTGGGAAGGGATTTGGCACCTCCACAGCAGCGCCCTCCCAGGGCCCAGCGGCTCTTCCAGAGGGTCAGGAGGCACTTCCAGCCATCTGTGCCTCCTCCTCTCCTCTGCATCCCGCTGCTCCTTCCCCTCCGGTGCTTCCCACAGACCCCCAGGCTGGATTCACCACCCCAACCCCGACCTTGCATCCCGACAGCTCCTCCTTCCCACGTTCCCCCAAAACTGGTGACCTCACCCACTTTTCCTGATGAGCCGGACCCTTTGGAAAAGGTCCTTGAGCATTCCCAGGACTTTTCTGGAGAGCAGAGCTTTCCCCAGGCCTGGAATGACTCCAGGAAGCAGAGGAGGCTCTCCAGCCCTGTCCCATCCTCAGTAACTCCAAGCCCAAACCCAGCCTGCAGCTCCCTGGAACATCTCCAGAGGCTCTGCCAAAGGCAGGGAAGAGAAAGCTACTCCAGATTTTTTTCCCTGCCTTGTGTCCATCCCCAGGATCTGTCCCATTGGGAGGGTTGTGTTGCTGGGAGGGGACACCTCACACCTCTTTTCCGGGATCTCCACCATCCCTGGCAAGGCTGGAGAAGACCTTTAGGATCGAGTCCAAACATCAGCTCAGCACCTTCGTGTTCACCATGGACACGACCCCAGGTACCACATCCACAGGATTTTTGGACACTTCCAGGGATGGTGGCTCCAAACCTCCCTGGGCAGCCCCTGCCAAGGCCTCACCACCCTTTCCAGGAGGGAATTTTCCATAATATCCTACCTGCCCCTCGTCTGGCACAGCTTGAGGCCGCTCCCTCTCCTCCTGTCCCTTGTTCCCTGGGAGCAGAGCCCGACTCCTCCTGGCTCCAACCTCTTTCCAAGGAACTTCAGGGATCCAGAAGGTCTCCCCTGAGCCTCCTTTTCTCCAGGCTGAGCCCTCTCGGCTCCCTCAGCCCCTCCTGCTGCTCCAGCCCCTTCCCAGCTCCTTCCCTGGACACGCTCCAGCCCCTCCACATCTCTCTTGTGAGGGGCCCAAAACCAACCCCAAAGCTCCAGGGGCATCAGCACAGGGAGAAGTTTATGGCTGACATGGAAAATGGGTGGATTTCAGCCTGTTTTCCATGGAATTCCTTCCTTGAGAGAAGATGTGGGAGTGCCAGGATCAGGAATAACCTATGCTAAACCCCCTGATCAAACTACAGAGATAACACCCAAAAAATGCACATTTTGGGCGTTTGGGAAGAGCCACAGTTAAAGCAGCTCTGATCCCATTCCCAGCACAACCTGCACAGTTTGGAAGTCCCTCCTCCCATTCCTCCACCACTCCTAAAAAAAAACCCCCAAATTGGAAACAAATCCCAGGGTGAGATTTGGGGAGGAATGGGGGAAAAAGACACAAAATAACCCTAATAACACCCAAATGACGTCTGAGCTGCAGCATCCTGATGAATTACAACATGGAGCAGCTTCTCCAGAGGTTTTCCAACCAGGATTTCTAATAATGCCATAAATCAAGTCAGGGCAGTTTCCCAGAAGTCATTAAGGAGCCCCCAGTGACAAATAACCTCGGAATTAACGATCCATCATTTGCCCCTCCAAGTCCAGCCTCCAAAACGCTCCTGGTTTTTGGGATTCAACCGGCTATGTCCTGGAAGGGAGAAGTTTTGTGCCCAGGGATGAATTCGGGTTCACCAAGCGTTGAAAGCCAAGCAGGATCATCACTCAGGAAGCGGGAACTGGGATCAGTGGCCACAGGAGCAGCGCTGGGATCACGGAACACAAAAAGCTTCAGAGGTACTGAACAACTTCCCGGGGCTCCAGAGTGGAGTCACATCCAGCTGGAAGCACAGCTGGATTTTTTTGTGGTGGAAGCCACTCAAATCTTCCCAATAATCATCGTTTTGGGGAGATACTTCAGCATATTCCCTACATGTCATGGATTTATATTCCCTCAATTGGTATGTCAGAGCCAGGTCGGAGCAATCTGGGATAGGGGGAAGGTGTTCCTGGCAGGGACTGGGGCTCCTTCAAGGTCCCTTCCAACCCAACCCATTCCATGATTCCATGACACTCCAGATCCAGCCCAAGGTGTTCACTCAGCCATTCCCATGGCAGAAGGGAGAGCTCCACTCAGCCATGGAAACGTTGGAACTGGATGGGATTTAAGGTCCCCCCCCAAGCCAAACCAGTCTGGGATTCTGGGATTCTGTCAGATTCAGTTCCACCCTCTGCTCCTGCCCAGCAGGGATCATTTATGGATTCACTGGGGGGTTGTTTGGGAAAGGCTGGTGACTGCGATGGAATTTTCATCCCACGTTTCCACGGGTGAGTGGAGCTCTCCCTTCTGCCTCGGGAGTGGCTGGGTGAACGTCCTGGGCTGCATGGGAGGTCAGAAGAGGAAGTATCATGGAATCATGGAATGGTCTGGGTTGGGAGGGACCTCAAATCCCACCAGGGTCACCTCCCCCTATCCCAGGTCGCTCCAAGGCCCGTCCGACCTGGCCTGGGATACCTCCAGGGATGGGGCAGCCACAGCTTCTCTGGGCAACCAACATCCTGTAGGAAGACATTCCATCTCCATCCTGGGACTTCTCCAGCGGCAACAACTCCACCACAACCTTTGGCTTGTTATTCCAATGGTTAATTATCCTTGCTCTCACAAATTAGTGCCCAGTTCCCACCGGAACAGCTCCTCCAGCTCCAACCCCCAGCTGCTGGATCTCATGATGATTTTCCTCTTGTTTAAGGAGGCTCCTGATGTCAAGTGAAACCTAAGGACCCTCTAAGGAAATCCTACAGGAAATCTCCAGGGAATGCTGCTCCTGGTTTGTACAGACCTTAATCCCACCCAGTCTCCAGGGAAACCTAAAGCAGAGCAGTCTCCTGGCACTGAGGGAGGGTGGAAGAGCCCAAGAATGAATTCAGAACCTCAAAATATCAGCTTTTCAGTATTTTCCCCCGTTTTTGTAAAACTAGACCACTTTTTGGATGGAAATGTGCCAATTCCAGGCAGTTTTCCACCCAAAACCAATGGGGTTTTGGGTTGGAATTGGCTCTTCCCCACTAAACTGAGTTCTTCTGGAAGCAGTGGGGTTAAGGATCATTCCTTATGGATGTGGGCCTTGACTTTCCATCCTGCCCTACTCCCAGCATTCCATGGATCCTGATAAACCTCATCTTCATCCCTGAGCCCTTCCAGGCCCTTTCCCACTTCTGAATGTCTTCCCCTGCTCCTTAAGAGACCCCAGATCCCTCCAGGGAAACCACGGCACGTTCCCTGCCTGGAAAACAACCGGTTGCACAAAATTCTCCTGGGAAAGAGAGTTGGAAGAGGCTCCAAGAGGAGGAAAGAAGGAATGGGAAGGTCGTTATTCCAGCCTGTGATCCATCACCGTGTCCCAAGGACGATGGAACCACAGAGACCCCACACCTTCCAAGGTTCCTGATTCCATGAGGCAGCTCCAAAGGCTGCCTTGAGCTTTCCTTCCCATCACCTGCCACTTTTCCTGGGATGAGGTGGGCAGGATGCCCACAAACCCCTCTGCCTGCAGAGTGGGAATTCCTCAGAATTCCATGTGGAGTGGGAAAATCCCACACCCGGGGATAAAAGCAGCAAACCCTGGTGTCCAGCGGGCCCTGGTGGCGCTGCTGGGACACGGCCCAGGACAGGAAGGGGGGAGGGATTGGTTTTCCATGTATTTAATCAGGGATTAACAGTGAACCCTTCCAAAGGGCGGGATGCCGAGGGGATCCTTCAGAGCAAAGCCATCCCCAAACTTAGTCCCTGATGGAAGGGGAAAGGAACTCAATCCCCGCGGAGACGCTGGACCAGCGACCTCAAAAATTTCGGGGAATGAGGCCAAAGACACAAAGCCGGAGAAATTCCATGAAAAGCGGCCCTTTGCTTCTCCAAAATAGCACTGAAAACCCACCAGGGTGAAACTCAGCCCAGCCTTTGAGTGGAAAACAGGGAGAAATCCCAAGGAGTGCTGGGTGGAAAGAGATATTTATAGCTCCTGGGGCTCTTGTCTCCTCCCTGCTGGGTCTATGTGACCCCGCTGGAATGAGCGCGAAGCCACATGGATCTTCAGGGAAACCCGGAGCAGTTTGGGGTCAAGGAGGGTTCGTTCCTGCTCCTTGGCACCCGGGGGGGTGTGGTGTGGGGGGTGTGGGGGGCAGGTCTGCGGAGTGGGGGGACTGGGGACCCCACGGAGGACCCATGTTGGAGCAGTTCCTGAAGGAATGACTCCATGGAAAGGGACCTGGAGCAGTTCCTGAAGGAAGGACTCCATGGAAAGGGATCTGGAGCAGTTCCTGAAGGAATGACTCCATGGAAAGGGACCTGGAGCAGTTCCTGAAGGAAGGACTCCATGGAAAGGGATCTGGAGCAGTTCCTGAAGGAATGACTCCATGGAAAGGGACCTGGAGCAGTTCCTGAAGGAAGGACTCCATGGAAAGGGATCTGGAGCAGTTCCTGAAGGAATGACTCCATGGAAAGGGACCTGGAGCAGTTCCTGAAGGAAGGACTCCATGGAAAGGGATCTGGAGCAGTTCCTGAAGGAATGACTCCATGGAAAGGGACCTGGAGCAGTTCCTGAAGGAAGGACTCCATGGAAAGGGATCTGGAGCAATTCCCGAAGGAAGGACTCCACGTAAGAGACTTGGAGCAGTTCCTGAAGGACTGACCCCATGGAAAGGGACCTGGAGCAGTTCCTGAGGGAATGACTCCATGGAAAGGGACCCACACTGGAGCAGTTCCTGAAGGACTGACCCCATGAAAGAGTGACCCACGTTGGAGCACTTCCTGAAGGAATCTC
Organism: Cephalopterus ornatus; assembly: GCA_013396775.1. Classification (NCBI taxonomy): domain Eukaryota; kingdom Metazoa; phylum Chordata; class Aves; order Passeriformes; family Cotingidae; genus Cephalopterus; species Cephalopterus ornatus. Next base: position 14,002 of record VZRE01005286.1, on the reverse strand, counting down.
TCCCTGCCCTTATCCCATCCCAGGGACCTTAGTTGTATTTTCCCTTGTCCAGCTGGGAAGGGCAGGGATGGAGCAGCTTTGAGGGGTTCCTGGAACCAACCAGGAATCTCCAGGAATTGCTCTGAGTACCCAGATCTCCACTTGCACAATTATTTCCTCCTTAATTGAACACCTCCAGAGTTGCTTCCCCAGAAGGATCCCAGCCCTTCCCAGGACTATAAGGATGGAGAGATGGGGAGAGCCATGACCTAATTCCAAGCCCTCTTCCTCCACGGGAACAAGGGCAGGGATGGAGCAGCTTTGGGATTGCCTGGAACCAACCAGGGCCATCCCACTGCCAGGAATCTCCAGGAATTTCTCCAGGTGCCCAAATCTCCACTTGCACAATTATTTCCTATTTAATTTAACACCTCCAGAATCGTTTCTCCAGCAGGAGGATCCCAGCCCTTCCCATGGATATGGGGATGGAGAGATGAGGAGAGCCATGACCTAATCCCAACCCCTTTTCCTCCACGGGAACAACCCCCCTGCACAAATTCCAATCATCTGAAAGGCATTAAAATCGTGAGGAGAAATTCACTTTTCCACAGGAGCAGCTCCATCCTCTCCCATGAACTTATAAATTCCCTCAATGAGGTTTTTTACTTAAATAAAAAAAAATAAATAAAAGAATCAGCTAAAAGTGGCAGAATTTGTGAAGTGCTGGGAAAAAAAAAGAGGGGGGTTGTTTTCCTTATCAGTCAGAGAGGAGGGAAAGGCTTCCAAGAGCCATTCTTTGAACTATTCCAGTGCTGGGGAAACAGAGGAGGATGCAGAACTCCCTCCAGAGCCAAACTGGCAGCTCAGGCCTCTGTCCTTTATTTATTTTGTTCTGTCAGAGGCAAAAAGGAGCCACATGGGTGAGGAATGAGGTGGAAAAACTCTCCCCCTGATTTCAGACCCTGGTGGGACGTGCTCCGAGCTCCGATAACAAGGGACAGCCTTCCCCAATTCCCAGGAACTCCTCCAGCTTTAAACAATTACTGACTCTGGTCATTCCCACTGCTCAGCCCCCTAAAATCCTTGGATTGCCAATTCTGCTCCCACCAAACTCGTGAGATCCCCAACAGCAGCTGCTCCGACCTCTTTGACACCACTAATGAACCTCAGCATCGTTACACTGACCCCATGGAAGGGACCTGGAGCAGTTCCTGAAGGACTGACCCCACGGAAGGGACCCACCCTGGAGCAGTTCCTGAAGGACTGACCCCTTGGAAAGGGACCTGGAGCAGTTCCTGAAGGACTGACCCCATGGAGTGACCCACACTGGAAACATGGGCACAAAGAGGGGAGAACCTTGGGGTCAGCCTGCAGGAGTCTGGAATGGAATGGTTTAGGCTGGAAAAGCTCTCTGAAAACATCGAGTGCAACCATCCCCCAGCACTGCCAGGGACACCCCCAACCATGTCCCCAAGTGCCACATCCACCGGGATTTTAAATCCCCCCAGGGGTGGGGACCCCACCCTGCCCTGGGCAGCCTCTTCCAATGCCCAACAACCTTTTCCAGGAGGAAATTCCTCCTGATGTCCAACCTGAGCCTCCCCTGGCACAGTTTGAGGCCATTTCCTCTTGTCCTGCCTCCTGTCACTTATTCCCAACCCCCACGTGGCTCCAACCTCCTTCCAGGGCATTTCAGGGATCCAGAAGGTCCCCCTGAGCCTCCTTTTCTCCAGGCTGAGCCCCCCCAGCTCCCTCAGTTCTCCTGCTGCTCCAGCCCCTTCCCAGCTCCTGCCCTGGACACGCTCCGGCCCCTCCATGTCCTTCTTAGGAATGATCCGAAACCAAACCTCCTTCTGACCCCCCACGATCCGCCAGGTTGTTCCTCAGGGACCGGCGCTGGATTTTCCAGCCCCCTGCACTGGAGCCATCCCCCACATCCTGGGGGATCCCCCCTGACCCTGCCCAGCCCCCCGAGCTCCCGCCCTCCGTACCGGGAAGGCGTAGATGAAGATGCCCAGGAAGAGCAGCAGGATGAAGAGGACGATGAGCAGGATCAGCCCCCACTTGTACCTCCTCCACAGGATGTACTTGAGGGTCTTGTAGGGGGAGGTGAACCACAGGAAGGAGGTTTCGGGGCGCCTGGAGCCGGGAGAAGTTCGAGTCACTTCAGAGCTTCACCCTCCTGGATCCCCAGTTCCATCAGTGTGGCCTGAAAGCCCACATTCCTCTGGGAATGAACCACTCACGTCCTTCTTGGTGGTCCAGAACAGCCTCCCATCCCACCTGGACAGTCCCAGCTCCTCCATCCCTCTGGGAATGTCCCACCAATATCCTCCTTGGTAGTCCAGAACAGCCTCCCATCCCTCCAGGACTGTCCCAGCCACCAATGTTCTCCTCGGTGGTCCAGAACAACCTCCCATCCTCTCTGGACCATCTCAGCTCCTCCATCCCTCAGCTCCTCCATTCCCACCAATGTCCTCCTTGGTGGTCCAAACCAGCTTCCCATCCCTCCTGGACTGTCCCAGCTCCTCCATCCCTCTGGGAATATCCCACCAACATCCTCCCTGGTGCTCCAGCCCAGCCTCCCAGTGCCCCTGGACTGTGTCCCCTCCTGCTCCAGTGGGAGCAGCCCCTGCCCTGGTACAACCCCCTTGGTCAGCCCAGTTCCCTCAAACTGGGCACCCGGAATTCCCATTTGCTCCCTGAGCTCCCCGTGCCCCGGGGGTTAGTTTTCCACCCGGGGTGTCCTCACTTGGGGTCCTCCAGCCTGGGGTTCATGTTGGGCTCGTCCCGGCCCAGCCCAGCCGGACGCTCCTCGTGCTCCTGCTCCGCCACGATCTCCAAAGTCATCTCCAGTTTGCCCTGGGTGGGTGAAGGAACAGAATACATTCAGAATCCCAAAAAAGAGGGCAGGGGTGAGAAACGGGTGGTGTAGGGTGGAAAACACGGATTGGGGGAAGAAAATCCACTTGGAGCAAAGCCCAGACACCACCCAGGAGGACCACAAGGAAACCAGGAAGAGTCCAGAGATCCCTCAATGCACCACTGGGGGTACTCCAGGAGATCCCAAATGTCACTGACACCCAGGTTTGGGAAACTACAGAATCCCTGAGGTTGGAAAAGACCTGCAAGATCATCGAGTCCAACCTGTGACCAGTCTCCACCTTGTCAACCAGACCACAGCACTGAGTCCAGCCTTTCCTGATTCCCTCATTCCTGATTTCCCTGAACCCACCTCAGGGGTTTTTTTGTGGAAGGCCTCCATTCACCACCTGGACTCCTTTTCCTGGATGCAAGCACCACCAAACCCTTGACCAGGACACATTTTCATGTGCCACTGGGTCATCTGGAGCCTTTCCCTCCAGAGGTCACCGGGAACAGGGTGTGACACGGAGCCAGATTCGGTGGCACGTTCCAAAACCCATGGTCAAAAAAATCCCACAAACCAAGCAATTCCTCCTGGGGAATTTGCATGGAGCTGGCAAACATCCAGCTGACCACTGAGGGAAAATTTATAGCCCAAAACTTCATTTCTTGTCCTGACCGTGGCATCCTGCAGATGCTTGGCCCAGACACATCTCCCCTCAAAGCTTCCAGGGAATCCTGGAATGGTTTGGATTGGGAAGGACCTTAAGGATCATCCCATTCCAGACCATACAGATGTCAAGTCCCACCCCTTGCCAGGGGCAGGGACATCTCCCACCAGCCCAGGTTGCTCCAAGCCCTGTCCAGGCAGGCCTTGGACACTTCCAGGGATGGGGATCTGGAGTGAATCCCAGGGGAACATGTGGAGGGGCCTCCTTACTGCCAGGATCTTCTTCTGGTCCTGCTCAGCCCCACAGGGCCACCAGCCCTTGACAGTTTTCTGCTCAAAGAGCGACACAAAGTGGCTGGAGGACATGGTGTCATCCACGAGCTCCAGGGAGCACTTCTCAGCTGTCTTGGCAGGTTTGGGCATCCTGTTGAGATCCATCTGGATGGAGCCTGGAAGGAAGGATGTCACAGGTGAGACATCTTGGTGGAACAGGTCCTTAAAACGTGGTCTCTTTTCCTGAGGAAACATCCACTGTGGCATCTTCCTGGTGTCAGGAAGTTTGGGCAACCCAGACCACCCAGCTCCAAACCACAACCTCCTCTAGCCCAGTTTGCTCCAAACCCCATCCAGCTTGGCCTTGGGACACTTCCAGGGATCCAGGGGCAGCCACAGCTTCTCTGCCCAACCTGCGCCAGGGCCTCCCCACCCTCCCACCCAGGAATTCCTTCCCAATATCCCACCCAAATCTCCCCTTTTCCAATTTGAAGGCCCCCTTGTCCTGTCCCTCCATGTCTTGTCCCCAGTCCCTCTCCAGCTCTCCTGGAGCCCCTTTAGGCCCTGCAAGGGGCTCTCAGGTCTCCCTGGAGCCTTCTCTTCTCCAGGCTGGACATTCCCAGCTCTCCCAGCCTGGCTCCAGAGCAGAGGGGCTCCAGAATCCTGGAATGGGTTGGGGTGGAAGGGATTTTAAAGCCCATCCAGTGTCATCCCCTGCCATGGGCAGGGACACCTTCCACTAGCCCAGGCTGCTCCAAACCCCATCCAGCCTGGCCTTGGACACTTCCAGGGATCCAGGGGCAGCCACAGCTTCTCCAGGCACCATGTTCCAGGAATTTTTCCCTTCCTGCTGCCCCAGGAGGGATGGAGCCAAAAACCTCCCCCAACTCACCCAAATAGTCGTCGAAGGAGAACTTGTCGTTGTCCCAGATCTGGAGGATCAGCTGCGGTGGGATCTTGTTTTCTGTCTTGTCCAAGCTCCAGAAATGCTCCTAAAATCCCACCAGGAAAGAAAACCAAGGGGAAATAAAAGGATTGTTAGAGGAGGTGGGCAGAACCTGGTTCCTGTCTTCCCAGGGAAATCCTGGCACTCTCGGTGTGTCCTGCTCTGGCTCTGCAGGGCTGGGGCCACAGGCCCTCTGGCTCTGTGCAGCTCTTGGATGCTCAGGAAAAGCCAGGATGCTTCTGGAAGGTGAGTTATCACCAATTTATGCCTTAATTTACTGACAACGTTTTAGCAAAGAGGCTCCATCAGCCCCTCCCAGGGGTATCCTGGTGGCAATTCCTCCTTACACAGTCCTGCACCATGGAAGTGTCAGAAAGGAGCAGATTTAATTAAAACCAGGAAACTCCAGCATTATTCCTGACCCCATAAATCCACAGCAGCGGCTACAACTCGGATTCATTCCATGGCCCAATATTAAATAAAAAAAGGGGGGAAAACGTGTCACACTCCACGAGAACATAAATATTCCAACTGGGAGACTGTGGGCACTTAAATCCCCAAGGAATTTGTTTCACTTTAAGAGCTCCCCCTGGATGGTTGGATTTCGCTGTAGCTCCGTTCCCTGCCTGGCTCTGGAAAAACGGGCCAGGAATTTTGCACTGGAGCATTTTATTCCTGTGTTTTAAATATTTTATAATCCAAAAATACAAAATGAAGCCGATGGAAAGTTCCCTCTCTCCCCCTGTGCTGGTTGCACTGTGCTAGCATGGATGTTCTTCCAAGGGGTGCTGGGAGGGGGATGTTTTCCCAGCTTTCCTAGCCACTGGAAATTAAAGCTGCTCCAAAGGGGAAGAGTTTCTGGTGATTCTTCCCGTTCCCAGATATTAGGGCCTTCATGGCAGGAGGGTTGTCAGCCACCCAGAGGAGAAATTCCCCAGGAATCACATCCCCATGGCTAAAGCTCATGGGATGACCTCACCAGGGGTTGGAAAAGTCCATCTGGGCTCTGTGAGGTGGAAGAATTCCCGTCTCCAAGGTCTTTTGTTCACCTGCTGATTGTCCCCTGCTGGGGACATCTGCTCTTGGCTTGGGAGAGGGGGAAACGTCACGGAATCCTGGAATGGTTTGGGGCGGGAAGGACCTTAAAGACCACCTCATTCCAACCCCTGCCATGGGCAGGGACACCTTCCACTAGAACAAGGTGGAAGCTGGGAGCAAACTGCCCCTGGATCCCTGGAAGTGTCCAAGGCCAGGCTGGAGCACCCTGGGATGGTGGAAGGTGTCCCTGCCCATGGCAGGGGTGGCACCGGATGGCCTTTCAGGTTCCTCCCAACCCAAACCATTCCATGACTTACCAAGGAATTGTTGCCAAACCCACAGGACTTGGGTTTCCACCTTCCCTCCTTCCCCCTGCAAGATCCAAGGATTTGTCCACCCTCAAAGGGAACAAACCCCACACACTTTGGCCCCGCTGGATCCTCACCGCACCCCCTTCATCCCAGCACTGCTCCCACCCCTCAGAACACCCTCCTGGCTTCCCAGGGCCTCGCTGCCTGACGAAGGATCGCTCCAGGGGGATTCCACCCCTGCCAGGTGGCAGCTGGGAGCACATTCCCCACCAGCTCCATCCCTGCAGCTCAGACCCTCCTTTTTGTGGAAAACTCCTGCCAACAGCATCTGGCTGGTGACAGAAATGTCCTGCTTGGAGCCCTGCCAAGGCGGGACGGGGACAGGCAGAGCTGGGGGAAGGACAGGGTGGGGAAGGGCAGTCCCACGCCGGGGGAGGTTGGTGGCACCCTTTCGAGGTGCTGTAAAATTCACTCCGCAATTAAACCGAGCTCTGAAATTCCCTGGAAAAACAACCCACGGTCAGGAATTGGTTTCCCAGCCTTGTGGGGAGGAAAGGGCTGGAACTGTTGTTTGGGGGGTTGTTTTGGAAGCAGGAGCGGGGAGAAAGGGGAGGAGAACTGGGGGGGAGAGGGGGGGCTGGGGGATGTTTCACGGTCGTGAACAATGTAGAGGGGAGGAGGGAAAAATCCGCTCCTATTCCCGGGGAAGTGTTGACAGGGCTGCAATTCTGCTGGGCTGGTTTTGTGCTGTGGGATACAGAGCAAGCAGAGACCTTGATTTTTGGGAGGGCAGGAGGCCCCGGGGTGTTTGCACCCAGAAATCTGGTCCCGCTTCAACCTGTGCGTGTGGGAGGGCGGCAGGTCCCTCATCCCGGAGCAACTGGACACGCAGGAGACCCTCCTGGAGGTCACAGGATCCCTGAGGCTGGAAAAGCCTTCCCAGCCCCTGGATCTCCCCTGTGCCCCATGCCCACCTTGTCCCCAGCCCAGAGCACTGAGTGCCACGGCCAGGCCTTCCTTGGGCACCTCCAGGGCTGGGCACTCCAAACCTCCCTGGGCAGCCCCTGGCCAAGGCCTCACCACCCTTTCCAGGGAGAAATTCCTTCTCGTGTCCAACCTGAGCCTCCCCCAGCACAGCTGGAGGCTGTTCCCTCTCCTCCTGTCCCTTGTTCCCTGGGAGCAGAGCCTGACTCCCCCAGCTCCAACCTCCTTCCAGGGAATTTTAGGGATCCAGAAGGTCCCCCTGAGCCTCCTTTTCTCCAGGCTGAGCCCCCCCAGCTCCCTCAGCTGCTCCTGCTGCTCCAGCCCCTTCCCAGCTCCGTTCCCTTCCCTGCACACGCTCCAGTCCCTCTGTGTCCTTCTTGCCACGATGGTCCCAGACGTGGACATGGCACATTCCAGCTGCTCTGACATTCCCTGCCAACCCTTTCCTGCCCTACAGAACCTCCTGAGCTCAGACCTGGCAGCTGCACTCGGCTGCTGCTGGAACTGGGATGTGAAGCTGAACATTCCAAACCAATTCCACGCCTTTTCCACCTCCCGGTGCCTGCGGGATGTGGAGGCTGAGCCCTTCCTGTGCCCAGAGATCCACATCCAGCCCCCCTGGCATTGCCCCCGTGGCTGTGCCAGGACCACCTGACAACCCTGAGACCTGCCAGGCTCAGCCCTGGGGATCTAAAGCTGAAACTTCTGGTTTAGGTTGGATTTTGGGAAAATTCCCTCCTGGGAAGGGTTGTCCAGCCCTGGCAGGGGGAGTCCCCATCCCTGGGGGATTTAACAGTGGGTGTGGCACTTGGGGACATGGTCAGGGGTGACCTTGGCAGTGCTGGGGGATGGTTGGATCATCAAATCACAGGGGCTCCAGGAGAACTGGAGAGGGACTTGGGACAAGGCATGGAGGGACAGGACACAAGAAATGGCTTCAAACTGGGAAAACAGACATTTGAGTGGGATATTGGGGAGGAATTCCTTCCTGGGAGGGTGGGGAGGGCCTGGATGGAATTCCCAGAGAAGCTGTGGCTGCCCCTGGATCCCTGGAAGTGTCCAAGGCCAGGCTGGAGCACCCTGGGATGGTGGAAGGTGTCCCTGCCCATGGCAGGGGGTGGCACTGGGTGGGATTTAAGGTCCCTTCCCACCCAAACCATTCCACAATTCCCTGAATTCCCAAAGGGGAACACAGGATGTGCTGACATGGATGGGCTGAATCCTGGGACTCCAACAGCAGGGGGGTGGAATGAGATGATCTTTCAGGTCCCTTCCCACCCAAACCACGCCACGATTCTGAGATTCCGAGATTCCCGCTCCCTCCTGCCACAGCAATGGGAGCAAACAGCGGGGAGCAGTCGGGAATCCCGGTGGGATCCAACCCCGGCCGGCTGCAGGTGCCTTTGAGCAGCTCCCAGTTTGCCCCGGGGGCGGTTTTGATTTAAATTCCTGCCTTTCCAGCCGGGGCTCTTCCAGCAGCACTTTAATGACCGCGGAGTTCAAACAGCACATGGGGAGATCAAAACTGAGGCCCCCAGACACAAAGCCCGGCTTTTCACTCATTAGTCCTGCCTTTCCAGAGGGCTTTTACAAGCTGTTTATTTTCGGAGCCATGTGCTGGGAGGGGAAGCAATCTCAGCACAGTGGGATGGATTTGCTTAAAGGGTTTATAGGGGAGGGCTTGGCTTTTCCAGAGGGGGATAATTGGATGTAGAACACACTGTTCTCGGGATTTGTTGAACATGAGGCGTGAAATGGGCACGGCTGGGATTCTGTCACTCCCTGGAGCTGCCCGGAGAGGCCTCTCTGGAAGCCGGGGATTGTCTGGGATGGGGGGTTTGCTCGGGGTTTTTCCTGCTAAAGCACCACTTCCAGCCAGGCAGCACAAAATGAGGTGGGAGGGGGGTCCCAGGGGGTTTCGGGGATGGTCCCAGCGCAACGGGGACATTTGGGCAACACTCATTCAGTGAGGCTGAGCTCACAGGAGCAAGGCAGGGAGCAGGGATCACAGAATTCCTGGAATCACTGAGGTTGGAAAAGCCTTCCCAGCCCCTGGATGCCCCTGTGCCTGATGCCCACCTTGTCCCCAGCCCAGAGCACTGAGTGCCACGGCCAGGCCTTCCTTGGGCACCTCCAGGGCTGGGCACTCCAAACCTCCCTGGGCAGCCCCTGCCAAGGCCTCACCACCCTTTCCAGGGAGAAATTCCTGGAATCACACCTTCATCAAGGGGTGAAGGCTCAGGGAGGTGTCACAGAGCAGGACTGAGTCTCGGAAGGCAGGACTGGCCCTGCTGACCACACACCCCCAAAATCATGGCATCATGGAATGCTTTGGGCTGGAACAGACCTTAAAGAGCACTCAACTCCAACTCCCTGCCATGGGATCAGCACATTCCACTGGAATTCCACTCCTCTTACTCCTTTCATCCTCCTAATCTCCAGGTGAGGAGCAGGGAATTTAAGGGAATAGATCTCCTTCCCCTGCAGTGTTCTGTGTCCAATTTTCCCTAATTTCTGCTATTTCCATAATTTCCACTATCCAATTTTCACTGGCACTGTCCCACACACCCCAATTCCATCCCTGTTTCCTTCCCTCCACGAAATTCCCACATTTGACCATCCCACTGCAGCAACTGATCCAAGGAACACCAGGAGCAATAACAGGTGGAGGAATCACATCCATTTGTAACTTCCCAGGAACTCCCTGTTAGACCAATCTTCTCCCTAAATCCCAAACCAAAGCTTTTCTTCCCATCAGTGGTACACCCCAACCCGTGTTTCCCTTAGGAATTTGGAGGCAGCTCCTTCCTTCCCCCCCTCTTCAGCCCATCTGGAAAGTTCCTGTACAGGAAGACATCCACAATTCCAAGGTGGGGGCCAGAGCTTCCCACCAAACCATCCCCATGGAAAGCCCTCTCCATACCAACCAAGGTGAACTTGGAAGTTCCCCTGGAGAGCACTTGGCCCCCACTGCACCAATATCCATCCTGCCCAGTCCAGAGGGGTCTCTCCTGGGTGGATCCGGCTCTCCAAACCCTTCACACAAACCCACCTCTAACTCTGACCCCACAAACATGCGTTTTTCACACCCATTTCCCACAATTTGAGGTTCAAACACCACCAGGTAAAAGCTGAGCCTTGCACAGCTCCAGCTGAGAAGGTCTCAGACTCCAACTCCAGCCCAGAATTCCCAGGGGAAGGCAGGAACTCCTCCCTCCAGGCCTCTCACCTTCTTTGCCACGTGGCACATCTGCTCGGCCGGCAGGTAATCGAAGGGGAAGATGAACCTCCAGTTGAAGTTGCCCTCTCCCCCCATGGACCTGTAGTGCACATCTGTCTTCTGCTTGTTCTCCTCGTGCCCCACCAGCCACCTGCAAGGTGCAGACAGAGCCCATGGAGAACTGGGAACAGCCGAGGATTCAGGAGTTCACGGCGCAGAGGATGTGAGCGGGAGGTGAGCTGTTCCTCAGCCCCGCTGGGATTCCTCCTTCCCTGCTGAGTTCTGCAGCTGCTGGAGTTCTTATTTCCCTTTCCAGGATTTCCGAGGTGCTCCCCGCTCTTAAGTCTCCACATGCCCATGTTGTCATGGGAGCATCCAGGAGATCCAAGGAAAAATGACATCTTTAAGCAGTTCTGAGCCCAGTGGAGATGTGTCTTCCAAAAAAATGGATCTACCCACGGAGAGGTCTGGATTCATCCATGGAGAGTTTTGGCTCCAGCCATGGAGAGCGGAGGATCCATTAATGGAGAGAGGAGAATCCCTCCATGGAGAGGTCTGGGTCCCTCCAGGGAGAGGATAGATCCATGTCTGGAGAGGGGTGGATCCCTCCATGGAGAGGGTGTATCCATCCATGGAGAGGGTGGATCCATAGCTACAGAGGTCTGGATCTATCCATGGAGAGATTTGGGNAGAGGATGGATCCATGTCTGGAGAGGGGTGGATCCCTCCATGGTGAGGGTGGATCCATAGCTATAGGGGTTTGGATCTATCTGTGGAGAGATTTGGGTTTATCCATGGAGAGAGATGGATCCATCACTGGAGATGTTTGGATCCATCCATGGAGAGGTTTGGATCCCTCCAGGGAGAGGATGGATCCATGTCTGGAGAGGGGTGGATCCCTCCATGGTGAGGGTGGATCCATAGCTATAGGGGTTTGGATCTATCTGTGGAGAGATTTGGGTTTATCCATGGAGAGAGATGGATCCATCACTGGAGATGTTTGGATCCATCACTGGAGAGGATCCCTCCAGGAAGAGGGTGGATTCATCACTGGAGAGGGGTTCATCCATTCCTGGAGAGGTACGACGGTCCCCTCATCCCAGCAGGATCCATGCCCACCCCGGCCATGCCACTCCAGGACCCGTTTTGACCCTTTCCCTGCTGTTCCAGCTGCGGAACCTGGGCTCCCCGGAGCGGGAGGACTCACCCTTTGACGTAGATGTCGCTCATCTTCTCCCCGGTGATGCTCAGGTCGTCCAGGATCACGTCCTTCGCGTTCCAGATGATGCAGCGCAGGTAGAACCTGGGGCACCCGGGGACACCGGCGTGAGCGGGGGGAACCTCAGTCCCCACCCCACCTGGCAGGCCATTCCCTGGGGATGATCCCACGTGGGAAGGTGAATCCCACCCCACCTGACCCCTCCAAGGCCTCCCAGCCGCCCAAAGAGAAGGGGCTGGACCGTCCTCCCCCCACTTGCCACGGGAAGTGACCCCGTTACCTCTTGGCCTTGCGGGGGGTGATGTTGAAAGGGGGCCCGGGATGTCCCAGAGATTTTGGGAACAGATCCACCCACATCTGCAGCTTTCCCTGCGTGGAAAGAACAGCCCGTGAAGCCTGAGGAGCCTCCAAGCCGGGTCACCTGCTCCTCCTCGGTGCCAGCCAGTGGGGGAGAGAGAGACCACCACGTGCTGCAGAATTCCTTCCGTGAAAGGGGAGGATTCCCTCATGGAAAAGTGTCCTTAAATACGATATTAAAATTATTTGATTGTGGTGATGGATTGGATGTCCTGTGAGGAGCATCCAGGGGAGCTGGGGGGGCTCAGCCTGGAGAAAAGGAGGCTCAGGGGGGACCTTCTGGATGCCTAAAATTCCCTGGAAGAAGGTTGGAGCCAGGGCAGGTCGGGCTCTGCTCCCAGGGAACAAGGGACAGGAGGAGAGGGAATGGCCTCCAGCTGTGCCAGGGGAGGCTCAGGTGGGACATGAGGAGGAATTTCTCCCTGGAAAGGGTGGTGAGGCCTTGGCAGGGGCTGCCCAGGGAGGTTTGGAGTGCCCAGCCCTGGAGGTGCCCAAGGAAGGCCTGGCCGTGGCACTCAGTGCTCTGGGCTGGGGACAAGGTGGGCATCGGGCACAGGGGGGATCCAGGGGCTGGGAGGGATTTTCCAACCTCAGGGATCCTGTGAGAAGGATTCTGCACCACGACTTGGAGATCAGAAACGGCCTTCCCACCAAAAACATATAATTAAAATTAAAATAATAAAAAACAAATAAAACCAAGTAAAAATAAAAACAAATAAAATAGAATAGAATAAAATAAATAAAATAAAATAGAATAATATAAAAGATAAAAGATAAAATAAAGATAAAATAAAATTAGAATAAGAGAATAATAGAGAATAGATTAAAATAAAACAAAATAAAGAAAAAATGAAGATAAAATAAAATAGAAGAGAATAATAGAGAATAAAATAAAAACTAAAAACAAAATTAAAATAAAATTAAGATAAAATAAAATATAAAATAAAATAAAGCAAAATAAAATAAAGATATAAATTTCAAAATGTGAGGCTCAGCTGCTGCTGGAAACGCCCACGGGAGGTTGGAATCGATGTCCCCAAACACCCTTTTGAGGACGGCCATGGCTGAGGCTGAGCCCCACCGTGTGACAAGCAGAGCTCTGCTCCAGCCCACCCTGTGCCCCTCCTGGGAACCCCCCAGTCCTGGCACAGGGACCCCCAGCAGTGACAGGGACGGTGACGTGGCCTGTGCCCCTGTCCCCCCTGCTGGATGCCAGCCTGTCCCCCCTGGCCCCCCAGTCCCACCTGCTCGATGCCAGGCTGCAGGGGGCTGAAGAGCCGCCGCGTCTCCACGTGCTCCGGCACCAGCCCCTGCCTCCTCAGGGCCACCAGCGCCAGCCGCTCCTCCGCCGGCCCCAGGTGGGGGTTCGGGGGCTTCCCGTCCTCTGCCAGAGGGCACAGAGCAGCGTCAATGCCAGCGGGAGGGGTTTGGAGGCCCCAAGGATCACCGCCAGCCTCCCTGCAGCAGGAGGGGCAGAGCCTCCATTCCCAAACCCATCCCCACAAACCCTCCTGGCCACAGCTGTCCCACCCCACGGGCAAGTCCCATTCCCGTGCCCTTATCCCACGGGCAAACCCCTGCAGATGGGGCCTGCTGGGAGCCTCGTGGGACCACCCCCAAACCGGAGCAGGGGAACAGCACAAGGACCAGGCTGAAGGGCATGGAAAGGACACCCCAGGCTTGGGTCCCACTCCAGGGTTCAGGGCTCCTGAAGCCATAGAAATTGGGGCGCAGGGTCCCCAGCAGCCCCCCAGTCCCCACTGCTGCTCTGCTGACATTCCCACCCCCACCAGAGGTTTATCCCATCATTCCAACCCATCCAGAATCTTCAGCTGGGCAGAGAAATGAGCTCCTGACAGGATCCCATTTCTTCTCTGCTGGGTTGGCAGTGAAAGACAGAAAGGAGAGGAGGAGGAAGGCCATGGAGACACCACCAGCACAGCCCGGTGGCTGATCCTGGTTCCTCTTCCATCCCAGGCCCTGCTCTGCTCCTCCCTGCTCCCACTGGGATATCTGCAGTCCTTCAAGGGAAGGGGCCAGGACGTGGCAGCCACGGTGAGTGAAGACCTGGAAGCATCTCCTCCTCCTCACCTGCTCCACACCAGACCCTCACCCTGCCACAGACTGGCCAAGACCCCTT
>VZRE01005285.1:792122-860961 GCA_013396775.1 Cephalopterus ornatus | reverse complement strand
CATCCATGGGGTGTGTGTCACAGCCCTCCCTGGAGAACAGCAGAGCCCAAACCTGCCCCCAGCCCACAGCCCCCTCACAGCTACTGCTTGATCCAGGCAGGAAAACAACCCCTCCCAGGAAAGCCCCGTCTGCAGAGCAAGTGGTGACTGACAGGAGAGAGCTGGCACCAGGACACCCTTCACCCCTGCCAGAGTCACTCCCCTCTGCTGCCACCAAATCCCAAATCACACCCCTCCTGCAGCTGCTCTGCCTCATTATCCCTCCCCTTACTCTCTAAGTGACTTTTGTCTTTTCACATGTCCTTCCACATCACCAAAGTCCTCAAGATCCCACAACATTCATTTCTGGAGCTCCAGGGCCCTTTAGGCCCTGGAAGGGGCTCTCAGGTCTCCCTGGAGCCTTCTCTTCTCCAGGCGAACCCCCCCAGCTCTCCCAGCCTGGCTCCAGAGCAGAGGGGCTCCAGCATTTGGAGCATCTCCGTGGCCTCCTCTGGACTTGCTCCAACAGCTCCACGTCCTTTCTCTGCTGAGGAGCCCAGAGCTGGAGGCAGCTCTTCAGGTGGGGGTCTCCCAAACCATCAGAAATTTGGAAACTGCCCTTCCCCAGCTTTTTCCACCTGCATACCTCCAAACTTCTTTGCCCTGGAGCCCTGGGATGAGGAGGGATGGCTCTGGCTGCTCCCACCCGTGTGTACACGGTTACAAACACCGTGAAAGCATTTTGAGGTTTAACCTCGACAAGATTTCACTCAGACATCCAGCACAGAGCATCGACTTGGGGCTCTGGGCAGGGAGAGAGTGGGATAGTTTGGAAAAGCCTCCCCTGCTCCAGGGCATCACTTATTGCTCCAGCCCACCAGGATGATAATAAGGATCTATTTTTCCTTTAATGTAATCTCTGCCTATTTATGCACCACTGGCTGCAGAGGATAGTGAATTAAAGTGCACATGAAAGGAAATCACAGCCCTCAGCACTGGCTCTCAAACACTCTTTAAAGTCTGTTTGATGAGGGGCTGCTCCAAGTTTGTCACGGAGGACAGTTGGCTCCATTATCACTCCTTTGTTTAGAAAACCCACCTCAAAGTCATTAAATACTTGCTTTCTGATGAGAATAGATTGGCTTTGGCCAATAAATCACTGAAATGCCATCTGCCAAAGGAAAAAAAATCAAAAAGCCAAATTCCCCCAACTCCTTTTGGTGTATTTTTTTCCCTCTGCTTTGGATTTAGAGAGAAAATATGTTTGTATAACACACCAGCAGCAGCTTCCTCCTGGGGAAGTGTGAACAGAGCACACGGAAGGCTCTGCTGGGCTTTGACTTCCAAAAATCACTTCATGCCCCACTCTGAAACACTTCAGCCAGCAGGGTACCAGCTCCATATATTGGTGTTGCCCCAGATTGTTTTGTTTTCATTAATAAGATTATTTCAGTGCAAACAGGCTGTTGGAAGCTTAATTTTCCAAGCAATTGTTAAATAATTCAATACCCATCTTTTCTGTCTCTTTAATGCCTCTGAAAAATCAAAACCCTTCACAAATTAAAGGCCAAATCCTGTTTACTCTTTCCTTTTCTAAAACAACTCTGACATCAATAAAGGCTGTTTTTGTGACTTGGGCTCAGATTAAAGGTTCTGTCAATGTATTTTTTTTTTTTTTTAAACAAGGAGCATGATTTTTTTTTCTTTTTAATCAAAATAATTCTCTTATGCAAAGCTTTAAAAAGACAAATAAATTCTTCCAGTGTGGCCAGTGTGGGTTTCTTTATAGAAATGGATTATATTAACATTTTACACCAATATATTATGGTAAGTATAATCAATTTCTATAAATTATGGCTCCCTTCATGAAGGAGAATTTGCTCCCTTCACCCTGTGTTCTCCTCCTGAAGGGACAAGTCCACAGCTCAATGGCCCTTGGCCAGTCTTTAAGGCTCTTCAGGAAGAAGCTTCTCTGAGTGGTGCTCGAAGGAGAACTTGAAGTTTTAACTTGGAATAACACCTTGGATTTGGGGTTTATAGAATTGTAGTCATAGAACACCCCGAGCTGGGAGGGACCCCCAAGGATCATGGAGTCCAACCCTCAGCCCTGCACAGGCCCAGCCCCAAGAGTCACCCCCTGTGCCCCAGAGGATCCTCCAAACCCTCCTGGAGCTCTGGCAGCCTTGGGGCTGTGCCCACTGCCCTGGGGAGCCTGGTCAGTGCCCAACCACCCTCTGGGGGAAGAACCTTGTCCTGAGATCCAACCTGCCCCTGCCCTGGCACAGCTCAGGATCCAAGGGATGGATCTCCTCTGTCCCAGGAAGGGCACATCCCTCTATTTAACCCTGAACCCAAATCCCAGTCCATGCTCCAAGATGTCCTGCCTAAAAAGTGCAGAAACACTGCTTGTTCAAGGTCACAAGCCCATGTGGGTCCCTCTCTTGTGTCCATATCACAACACAGCGCTGGCCACAACACCCAGAGCTGACCAACACTGACCCTCTGCTCCAGAAGCTCTGCTCTAGTTCACAGGAAAATCCCAAGGTTTGGATCACTCCCTGCTCCCGGATGCAGCCAATCCCAAAGAAAATCTTCCAAAAATAAAGAGATCTGAGATGGGACAGAGAGCTGGACATGTCCTGGGCTGCTCCCAACCAGCTCCAGGTGTGTCCCCCCCCCCAGCAGAGGCTTTAGAATCTTTCAGGCAGAGACATAAATCTTCACCTTTGAAATCCTGACACCAATCACAGGTTATTAGACACCCTCCTTTTACGTTCTGCACTAAATTATGTGACATTAAACAGGACCAGATGAAGGATTTATCATAAAAAGGCCCAACAGCAGCAACCTGAGCCCCAACACGTCCCGGTTTCTCACCTGGGAATCTCCATGAAGTTTAAGAGCTTAAAATTAGTGCATTAGTGAGTGAAAGTCACTTTGTGCAGAGAGTTAAGGATCACTTCTCCCTAGTACTCCCAAAATAAAAATCAAGAGATCAAGAGAGTCAATTTAAAGGTTGGGGTTTTTTTAATATGTGGCCTCAAATCATCACAAAAACTCCTCACCACTGAAAGGAAAACCCAGACTGAAAAAACCTGAAGATGTTCTTCTCAAAGTACTTTTGAAGCTGGTAAAGCACTTGATGGTTTTAATTTAATCTGGAGATGGATGCCAAAGTTACTGAGGCTGTGATTCTGACCTAAATCTTCCCTCTCTGAGCCCAAACAAGACACTGCCATTAACTAAACACTGATGAAAAAGAAATCCCTCCATTTCTTCTCTACAAGGCCAGGCTGGACAGGGCTTGGAGCAACCTGGGATAGTGGGAGGTGTCCCTGCCCATGGGCTTTAAGGTCCCTTCAACCCAAACCATTCCATGATTCTTCTGCTGGAAACAAATTTGTTTTCAAGTCTTCAGAGCCCTTCATTCTCTGTGCCCTGGACGTGAAACTGCAGCCAGAACAGGGCGGGGAGGAGAATCAGCCTTCAAGGAAAATAAAGATTTGGGGGTCAACACAGAGCTTTGCTTCCTTTGACCTGCTCAGGGAAAGGGGCTTTAGAGGCTGGGACAGATCCAGTACCATCATTTTATCTCTGTAATGGATTTAAATTTTATAGGGAGCCATTAAAGAGCTCCATAAACGTTGTGCAGCTGTTGGGACATTCGCACATCCCATCCCTCCAATCCAACTCATCCCATCCCTCCAATCCAACCCATCCCATCCCTCCAAACAACCCCCTGCAGGATCTCCTCAGACACACCAGGCGAGGTTTCCAAGCACAAATTATCATTATCACTCCCCATCTGGCTTCTCCAGATATCACTTTTCCCCTCGACTTCCAAAGCAGCTACACCAGAAGAGTGAGAACGTTTTACAACTGTCTTCGTACAGAAATGGGAATCTTCAACGGGAATCTTCCTGCAGTTTGCAGATGCCAAAGCCAGGAGGGACTCGTTGAAAAAAATATTCCGCATTTTGTACAAATGGTTTGAGAGGTTTTTTTCAAAACAAACCAACAGAAACCCCCAGGAAATAATCCCTGAAATTCTGCCCTCTCCCTCACACACCACCCGTTGCTTGATTCCTCCTGCTGAACTGCCCTGCTGAGCACCCCAATGGTGCTGGAAACATTTAGAAGAGATGAAGAAAACCTGACTAAAAAACCCACTATTGAGGGTTTGATGCCCTGCAAAATTGTCCCAGGCACGGAGATCCACTTCCATCATTTTGTGTGGCTGTAGAGGTTACTCCCAAGAGCTCTTTTAGCTCCTGTGGCTATTTCAGAGTTCGAGCACATCCCATGGGGACAAGAGTTTCAGGCTGTAACAACTGCCTGAAAGAAGCCTCAGGGGTTAAACTAAAAGAGGAAAGAAATGCACCATTTATTTAATTAAAAGAAAGAAAACACCGAGTTTTTTGGCCTTTTGAATGCCATCGTGGGATAATGGCTGCAGGAAACCCCATGGAAAAATCAATAGCTAGTGGTTTCTGGAATTAAAAACTAAACTAATAAATAAAATAAAAAAAATTAAATATCACCACAAATCCCTCTGCTCTTACCACAAATGAAAGGCAGAGTGGGACACTCAGTGGGACACTCAGCACCATCTGAGCTCTGTGACTCAGGGGACAGTTTCTATGAACACAAGCATTTTGTTAAGCAGCAGAATCCGGCACCTTCTCTCCACTCCCACGTCGTGTCCCATAACCTCAAACCCCTCTGTTTGTCCCCTCTCAACCTCTGCATCATTTACACAACCAGGAGGAGGGTTTGCTCTTTTGTCAGTATACTGGAAGCACAAATTCATTAGGATTTGGGAGGCTGAGATACCAGGTAATTGGGTGGGTTAATTGAAATTATTTTCATCTTTAGAAAAGCCCCAAACCAACAGCCTTTCTATTCTTTCGCAGTCCATAACTCTCAGTCCTGATTTGCTCCTCACAGTGATCTTAATACTAATTAAATGAGCTTTTGTCTTCCAACACCAGTAAAGATTAAGTGCCACATAAAGCAGCTGCAGCACAGCCCTATCCAAAATCCAATTTACCCTCCCAGCTGGCATCCACACACTGGTGTGTGTAAAGAGGCTTCTTGGCAACTCTGAAGTCACCTGAGGACTTCTCCTGCAGCCCCAACATGTTCTGGGAGGGTGTTCACTAACAGAGCTATTCAGCAATGCTTTTTCCTCTTGGACTCCACTGCTCTGCCCAGCCAAGTGTGGAAAGCACAAAGAGAAAGTCAGGAATTTGTAAATAATCGTAAATAATCCATCTAATCTCTCCAGGGACGTGGTGGAGTCACCATCCCTGGCAGGGTTCAAAAACCGTGTAAATGTGGCACTTCACCATGTGGTTTATTGGCCGTGGGGGTACTTGGTCCAAAGCCGGGCTTGATGATCTTGGAGAGCTTCTCCAACCGTAATGATCCTGTGGTTTAGTGGCCAAGGGCGTACTTGGTCCGAAGTTGGATTTGATGACCTTGGAGAGCTTTTCCACCCTTAATGATCCTGGGATTTTGGTAACAGTGTGGTCACAGCACCGGTGATGGACAAGCAGCAAAGATCCAAGATTCAGAACCTGTAGAAAAGTGTGACCACCCCAATTTCCATGCTCGGGAAAGTGTCCCTCGTCCCCAAGGCTGCTCAGTATGCCCTCCCTGCTTCCTGAAGAGACACAGATGCAGGAGTGCATTCCATTGTTTCCCTGAATCAGACCCCTGGAGCCACCAACACCTCACCCACGGAATTATAAACCAGGAGGCCGAAGCACAACCTGCATATCCAGTTAGAAATCTTCCAGAGATCAGCAACTTCTCCACAGCACCTTTCTGAGCAGACCTGCTGCAGCAGGACCGAAGCAGCTCAGGCAGAAGAACTGCCGGCACTGGGGTTTGCACCCACTGGGGCTGCAGCACCAACAGGCTCCAGAACACAAGAAGCCCCCCCAAAAAAGTTCATGTTCTGTCAGGTGGGCAATGAATCATTCCTGGAGATGCTGAGAAAGCAGATCCCACCCTGGGATACTCCAAGACTAGGTCATAAATCTGCACTTTCACAGCATTTCCAAAGGCCTTCTTTGGATTTCCCACAGGACACTGAAAGCATCAGCTTTCTTCCATTTTTTGGGGGGACTTACAGGTTTTCTAGACTCTCAGCAAACTCTGATCAATTTATATCATTAATAACAAAGGTCTGGATAAATCCTGGCTACATCTCCTGCAGCAAAGCACATCCAGGTAGTAATTGGAGCACAGATTCATTCCCACACCCACTCCAGCACCATCTGAGGCAGGAAATCCAAACAGCTCTGCAAGAGCTGAGGCTGACGAAGATCAAGATGTGTGATGACCATTTCAAATGTCACTTACTGTCTGCCTCTTATGGGAGAACTAATTCAGACATGATCCATTACCCTGTAATCACAGTTTTATCTTGTGGACAGAGAGTCTGGCAAGGAAAGCCTGGCTGTGAAATCAGGCCCAACTGAGTGCTAAGATTGAGGGATCTTTGTGTATCAGGATTTTAAATGTTAATGGGAAAAAAAAAATCCAAAAGAGGATGTATTACAGACTCCAGGTATTACACAGCACCCCTGCCAGGCATTAAGAGAGGCTATTTCTTGTAGGGAAATTATTGGATAAAGTTGGAGCCTGGAGCCAGTTTGAGACTGGGCCATATTTTAGATGCCATCAGCTCTCTTTGCCTGGATATATAATTATATCTAGTGAATTATCCAGGAGAGAAAATTGCCTCCAAACACGTTCACCCCCTCTCTGTCTCCAGTCCTGCTGCCACATATTTGGTCAAGGCTGGCCCTCCTGGGCTCACAGACAGGCTGGAGCACCTCTGGTGGGCAGGGGAGCTCCTCCTGGGGCTGCCACAATCCCCAAGCACTGAGAGAGTAAAGCCAAAAATAAGGAATAAACTGCTTTGCTTCCCTTCCACTCTTTTATCCTAAAACGTCTCTAAAAAACTAATGTACCTCTGTAGACTATAATTTCCAAATTTCCTCTAATCCCATGCATAATTACATGGAGCACTGCACTGCTATCCCTTCCACGCAAATATTGCTATAAAGTGCAGAGTTTTCATTGCATTATATGACAAAAACATAACTGTGCTCATTTATTCTGGTCCACATGTGGTTACACAACGTAATGCAATGAGACAGCATTTTTCATTAGCTTTTTGTTGTGGACACCACCCATTTATCTTTCTCATAACCCTCCCCTCAGTGCATGCTAACAATGTTATTTTAGTCAGCTGTTTAATTATTTAACACGGCTGGGAGGTTACTGGGTTGCTCAGAGAGGCCCTTTCCTGAGGCAGCTCCTTCCATCCCGACTCCCTGGAGCCCCCCAGGCCCTGATTCCCTGTGGCCTCAAGCAGCAGCATCCACAAATCCTCATCCCAGATGCCTTCAGCACAGTCCAAGTGAACACCACAACATCCAGCCTTGCTGCTGCCACTTAAGTGTCTCCACAACCTCTAATTCCTGGTGGTTCAACTCATCAGGGAGACCCTCAGGATTCCATGGGGATGATGGGGCAGCACCTGCCCTTAGGCTGTCTCCAAAAAGGGATGTAGTGGGTGCAGAAAGGTTGCAGGAACTCCAGAGCAGAGTGAGAACCTCCCCCCTCACACCTCCCAGCTCCTCCTAAGCACTGACTGTTTGCAACCAGCTTAAATGCAGAAACTCGATGGCCTGTCCACATTTTAGCCCCATCCAAAGGTATTTTTAAAGATAAAACAAGCACCAGAAAAACCCATTATGACATTCTGCCCAACAGAAACAACTCCCACAGCAAACCCTTCCCTTCCACAGCAGTAGATCAGCAGTAAATAAAACCCTGAGGCAGCACTTGGTCAGAGCTTGTAGTTCCTGCTCGTTCTCAGCTCTGAACCAAGGCAAACAAATGTGTTGGCAGATCTGGAGTCACATGTGAGTGTCCAACACCCCTGTGACTCCATTTACACTCTTGGCTCCAAGGTAACCTGTGAACTGGTTCATATCTGGGCAGCCTGGGGCAAACCTTGTCCTAAAGATCCCACACCCTTCCTTGCACTAAGAACTGACCTCCCCACTCCACCTCTTCAGGCTCATCCAACCCTGCAGATCCCCCCAGCTCTTCTCCTCCTCCCCAGCTCATCAGTGTTGCCTGTCCCTGGCCCTGCCCATCCCCTCTGCCACCAAATTCCACAAACCAACCCCGTCCCTCCCCAGCTGGCTCTGCCACAGCTTGTCCTCAACCTCAGCACCAGCAAACAAACTCAGCCCCCATTCTTGGAGGACAACGAAACAGAGGCTCATGCCAGATATTTAAATGTCACATTGAGGGGGTCCAGTTTCCTCGGTGCACTTTGATTGGTGGTTTTTGAAGCCCAGCAAGCTCCAGGGTGGTGTCACAGTCACAGGAGACATTCCATCTGCCAAAGTTTTCCTGTTTCTCCCAAACACAGCACTTGAGTCAATAAAAGCTGTTCTTCCCTCCAAGTCTTTATGGACTATTACATCCACTGGCTGAGAAAGGTTCATCCCAACTGAAATGATCCACTTTTATGATCCTCCAGAGGCCCCAGTTTGGCACTGGGGTCAAGGAGCTGCCACCACCACCCCCCTCATACCCCACCTGTAAAGGCTTCCTCAGCTTCCCCTCCTGTCAGTCCCAGCCACCCAGCCCCTCCTTTAACAACTCCAGCAGCTTGCACTTGGTTAAAATAACTGTTTATTTGTCAAAGGCTTGATTCCTGTCCAGAATAAACTGTCAATTCCTCCTCTGATGGCTGAATTTGCTGTCTGGAACAAGGGAGCCCAAAGGAATAAAAAAGGTCTCTGTGCAAATGGGAATAGACTTGATTTCAGCTTCCAGGGATTACATCACTGAGCCAAGCACAGATATTTTGGTTCAGGAATCCAGTCAGGTGGGGATTTGCACATTTGCAGCTGTTCTTTGCCTGAGGACAAGCCCTCTCCATACAATCCAAGTTAGGATCCAGGTGGATCTTACCCACCTGGCCAGAAACCACTGCTGATCACAGCAGCACTTGTGATACAGAACAACCCAAACCACATTTTTCCCAAGTTTGCCCTGAGAGGAGCTGGAGTGTCCATTCCAGAAAACACAGTGCTGCATTCATGAATCCACACTCAATCCACGGCACAGCAATAATCACCTCATTCCTTAGGATTTGCACAAACTTAACGCTGTAATTAAGGCAAAGCCACTTTGTCACAAGCAGTAAAACACCAGACTGTACAAATCTCCACAGCTCCTGCACTTCCTCAGTGCTCTTGCATATTGTTACAAAGGAACACCCTTTTCCAGATCCCTTCTCCCTTCCAAACCCTTCCTGGCTGTGTCACAGCCTCTCTGAGCTGCCGGGGGTTCCGACACTCTCCCAAACCCAAGGTGGCTTCCTCCCCTCATCTTCCCTCATTTCATGGAATCCCAGAATGGGTTGGGTTGGAAGGGACCATAAGGATCATCTTGTTCCATCCCTGCCATGGGCAGGGACACCTTCCACTATCCCAGGTTGCTCCAAGCCCCGTCCAACCTGGCCTTGGACACTTCCAGGGATGGGGCAGCCACAGCTTCTCTGGGCAACCTGTGTCAGGGCCTCCCCACCCTCACAGCCAGGAATTCCTTCCCAATATCCCATCTATTCCTGCCCTCTGGCAGTGTGAAGCCGTTCCCCCTTGTCCTGTTCCTCCATCCCTTGTCCCCAGTCCCTCTCCAGCTCTCCTGGAGCCCCTTTAGGCCCTGGAAGAGGCTTTCAGGTCTCCCTGGAGCCTTCTCTTCTCCAAGTTGAACATTCCCAGCTCTCCCAGCCTGGCTCCAGAGCAGAGGGGCTCCAGCACTGGAGGCATTTTTTCCTAATATCCCCTCTAACCAGTCTGTCAGTCTGAAGCTGTTCCCCTTTGCCCTGTCACTTCAAGCTGTTGTAAAAATCCCTCTCCACCTTTCCCGCAGGCTCCTCCAGGTCCTGGATTATCCCACTGCTGATGGACAGGGAGCATCCTCCAGGCTCCAGGACGTACCTGATGGGCAGGGAGGGGTCCCCAGCGTCCCACCAGTCCTTCGGGGGGCTGATGTACATGCACCACAGCTCCCAGCTGTACCCGTGGGCAGAGTTCTCGTAGCGCTGCACCTCGAAGTTGTCCTGCTTGATGTTGTCTATGGAGGGCAGGATGACCCTCTTCCGGTTTTCCTGGATCCGGGAAAGCACCGGCTCGGCCCTGAGCGGGGAAAAGAAGCAAAGCACAGGAAGAGATGGTGAATTCCTCCCAGAATGTGCAGGTGGGCACTGTAGCTTCCATACAGTTTCTTCCCAATATCCCACCTAACCCTGCCCTCTGGCAGCTGGAAGCCATTCCTCCTCCTCCTGTCACTCCTCAAAAGTCTCTCTCCAGCTTTCTTGGAGGCTCCCTTTGGTACTGGAAGGTGCTCATCAGTTTCCTCAGAGCCTTCCCTTCCCCAGGCTGAGTAACTCCAGCTCTCTCTGCCTGTCCTCCAGCCCTCAGAGCATCTTCATTGTCTTCATATGGACCAGCAGGTCCATGGCTTTCTTGTGCTGGATGAAAACATGATCCCCATGCTGGAAAGCTTGGCTTGAAACCTTCTCTTCTGGAAAGCAAGGCCATGAAGGACATGCTTTGTTCAAACCATGCTTGAACTTGTCCAGACTTTCCCCAAATGCAAATCCCATTTCCCTGGGAGGAACAAGGTAAATTTTGAAAGTAGGACTATCTGAAGGGTCTTTTTTCCCTTGGGATACAGTTTGATGACTCTGCAGCTACAGAATTCAGCTCTGGGACACTCAAACATGTTCAGAGCAGGGGGTTGTGCTCAGCCACCGTCTGCCCTGGGCTCCCTCTGCCAACACAAGGGGCAACCTGCACTCCTGCTGCCTCCAGCAATGGGTACAAAACACGAGAGGAAGTCAAGCCCACCCTGCAGAAACACCTCCTTTCTATCCCTGGAAAAGAGGCTTCAAGAGGAGCTTCCTCAGTAGAGCAATAAAATCAGGTGTGAGGACTTAGTGACCTGGAGAGAGGAATGTTCAGCTGGGAATACAGATAATCAGCACAAGAGACAGCTCCTAAGGACACTCTTCAGCTGCACTCGTGTTACAAAGTCAATAACTGTGCAGAACTCTTGCTTCTCCCACAAACATGGACCATTTACTCTTTATACATGGTTAAAGGAAAAAAAAAACACCTCTCTCAGGCTCCTGTCATGATACAGATTCAAACTTAAGCCAGTTGAGTTCAAATGTTTTGAATCCCTCTGAAAAAAAATCCTTAAGAAACACCTTTTGCTGCTTCTGCACCTCTGCACTTATTCCCAGCAGCAGAGGAAACAAATCAATCCAAAGCATCTGAGCATTCCCCACTGGGATCCAGCTTCAAAGGGCACAGAAATGGGAAACACTTTCTCCTTCAATCCCTTGTGATTGGGCTTTCTTAAACCTACAGAAATTACTGAAGGCTAAGGGAATGGGAAATCATCCTGAAAAATGGAACCAGGGAGCAAAGAAAGTGCACAAAGCAGGGGGACAGAGAAGGATTAGAGGAAACAAGGGCAAGGGAAGGTTTTCACAGAATCCCAGAATGTGCTGAGCTGGGAGGGATCCACAAGGACCATCCAGTCCAACCCTCAGCCCTGCACAGGCCCATCCCCAAGAGTCACCCCCTGTGCCCCAGAGGATCATCCAAACCCTCCTGGAGCTCTGGCAGCCTTGGGGCTGTGCCCACTGCCCTGGGGAGCCTGGTCAGTGCCCAACCACCCTCTGGGGGAAGAACCTTTTCCTGAGATCCAACCTGCCCCTGCCCGGACACAACTCCAGGCCAGTCCCTGGGTGCTGTCACTGTTTTCCCTGTATGTTCCCATCATCCCTTATCAGTGGCCATTCAGTACAGAAGGAGTTAATCAGCCAATGGACCAGTCTGTCCTTCTGTAAGGACACATCCTCACAAAACAATGCACTGGCCCTTGGTTGATCCATCACACTCCCTCCAACCAGGACCCTGAGGTTGAGCACCTACCAGCCAGCAGTGAACTCCACGTGGGCATCAAAAAATCCCGTGATCTGGCCTGTGGCAGCTTTCCAGCCTTCAATCCGGGCTCGGATCAGACCTTCCCTCTTCTGGTTGCGCACGACCTTCACCAGCCCCGGGTACCTCTTGTTCACATACTCCTCCAGCGGCCCCTTCAGCTCCTCTGGAGAACAAGTGCCACAGAGAACTCATTGGAAAGGTGCAACAGCTTTCA
Source organism: Cephalopterus ornatus (assembly GCA_013396775.1). Taxonomy (NCBI): domain Eukaryota; kingdom Metazoa; phylum Chordata; class Aves; order Passeriformes; family Cotingidae; genus Cephalopterus; species Cephalopterus ornatus. Next base: position 848,709 of record VZRE01005285.1, on the reverse strand, counting down.
CTTAAAACAAACCCACCTTACAGACCATCTGCACTGAGCACAGCCCACAGAAGAGGCTCAAGGTTGCCAAGAACGCTGCTGTTGGATTAAGGAGCCCATGTGCCACCTTAGAGGCAAAGGGCAGTGAGAGGACAGTGACAGTCCTTTGTCACATTTAGGTATCACCCCATTGAAAGACAAGGGTAGAGAAAAGTCACCTGTGGATACCAAACACCAGCACCCTCAACTTCTGAGGGAGGTTTTGGCAGAATGCATTGCTGGAATCACAGAAGCCCAGAATGTGCTGAGCTGGGAGGGACCCACAAGGGTCATGCAGTCCAACCCCCAGCCCTGCACAGGCCCAGCCCCAAGAGTCCCCCCTGTGCCCTAGAGGATCATCCAAACCCTCCTGGAGCTCTGGCAGCCTTGGGGCTGTGCCCACTGCCCTGGGGAGCCTGGTCAGTGCCCAGCCACCCTCTGGGGGAAGAACCTTGTCCTGAGATCCAACCTGCCCCTGCCCTGACACAGCTCCAGGCCATTCCCTGGGTGCTGTCCCTGGTCCCCCCAGAGCAGAGCTCAGTCCTGCCCCTCCTCTGCCCCTGCCCAGGCAGTTGGAACTGCAATGAGGTCTGCCCTCAGTCTCCTCTGCTCCAGCTGAACACACCAAGTGCCCTCAGTGTCCTCACACGGCTTCAAACCAAGGCCCTTCCCCATCCTCATTCCCTCCTTTGGACACTCTCCAATAGCTTAATATCTGTCTTAGAAATGCTGCCACACCCATCTGAAGTAACTCACACTACACCAAGCCTACATCTTGGTATAGTAGCTTTTCAAGCTACTATTTTGTTTTCCAAGCTTTGCCTGTTGAAACCCCTCCTGCTTTTCTGATGAGATGAAAGAGCTTTTGGTTTTGTTCAGAAGATCCTCAGATCACATATCTTCTGTTCACTGGAAAGGGAAGATCCCTTCACTCTGTTGGCCAAGCCCGTGTGTGTAACTGAAGCTGAGAACCTCAGGAACCTGCAGCCTGAAGTCACCACCAGCAGGAAAACTCTTGATAGTCTAAGTATTGACATAAAAGACACACAGGGCTTTGAAGGTGGAAGCACATGGAAGGTTACAATGAGGGGTAAGCACAAGTATGTTTTTCCATCCCTTGGAAAAGTGCCACTGCTCTGCCAGAAACCTTGGTCCTTTCAGTGCCTGTGGCATCAGTTCAATGCACAAAGGGTGAGAGGAGCTCTAAAAGCTCAGCAACGCCACTGTGCACCAGCATTGGCTCTTAACACCATGAAAGCACTTCCTAAAAATGTCTTTCATCCCTATGAGGCTTCAGTTCAGCAGAAAATTAAGAGATGATCCGTGATCTCAAATTACAGGTTACTGCCCTTCATACAGTCTCTCTCCAGAACCAAAATATAGGGGGAAAAAAGGCACCATTAGAATCATCCACGTGGGAAAATACTTAAGACACATGAGTTCCTACATGAAGGAAACACAGCAATGGAGAGCAAAAGAGTAAACAGCAAGTCCCATCTGCTTTGAAATCATCAAAGGAAAAGGATTATCTGTTCCCTTCCCTTCCACGCCTTCCTCCAAGCACAGGAAATGTGCTTTCTTCAGTCCTGCCTTTCTGGGCTGGCTCCCCTCACATCTCCATTTCCCCAAAGTCTCTTTTCTCATTTATGCTGAAGTGGGAATAAAAAGAATAAAGCAAATGAGCCCCTTCCTCAATTCAAAGCATCTGCATCACACACAGCCATAACTCAGCAACTTCCATTTCATGCTGAGCCACTCAGAGAAAAAAACAGGATTTTATGGAGACAAAAACTCTCCTGAATGATTTTAAGGACACAGAGACAGGGTGTTTTTTGACAGATCCACAGGGACAGCACTGGCATCTCAGGTGGCTTTGTCAGCAGGGAAGTCATTTTAAATTAAAACAATTAAAACAACTTCCACATTGGAGTTTTAATCTAAACGGAAGGAAAAGAGGAAAAATCCTCTTGGGAATTGTTTGAGCAGCTCAAAGGAGAGTGTGGCTCCAGGGGGACAGGGAAGGGCTGTAAGAGGCAGTGAAGGGTCAAACCTGAGAGACTCCTACACCCCCTAGGCCCTTGAGGAAGTGCCCAAGGAGCCAGAGCCATGTCCTGCTCCTCCTGAGGAGATGTTGGATGCCAGGAGGTGAGGGATGATGTGCTGGGAGCACAGAGGCCACCACAGCACACCTGGGTACGAGGTGGCCGTGGAGAGATGGTGAGAAGATGCTCCTGATTGTCTCCATTGTCACCCCACATCCTGTTCATCAGCAGAGGGCACAGTGCCCCTCTCCTGCCCACTGCAGGCATCCCTAAGAGTTGCTTCCCGAGGGGAGAAACTCCAGAGAGAGCAAAGCAGCGACCAGAGGTGGGAAATGCAGTTCCAGGCCCTCTCTCCATAAGGGTTTCCTGTAAAACCTCACACAGGATTCCAGGCTTTGCTCCCTGCCTTCCCTCCTGTCTGGCTCAGGCACAGCACACACCTTCCGGGGGAGAATTCCCTTTTCTGGGATCTGCAAGCCCTAAATCAGGGGATGGCTGTACCCCTGAGCTGGCCTTGGCCAGTCTCTCCCCCTTCTGAGCTGTTCTGCAGCTCTGTGGGAAGAGGGCACAGGGCACAGCACTATTTCAGCACCCTGAGATACACCCCCAGCACTCACTTGGCATGGGCTTTGTATTTCATTTCCCTGTGCATCCAGAATTGCACCTCTGGAAAATCGAATATGACATAAAAAAAGTGAAATGCCAGTCTCCAGGAATCCGAGAATAGTTTGGGTTGGAAGGGGCCTTATAACCCATCTCATTCCACGCCCTGCCAAGGGCAAGGACACCTCCCAGTAGCCCAGTTTGCTCCAATCCCCATCCAACCTGGCCTGGGACAATTAAATTCTCTGCCAAACTCCTGTTCAAGTACCCAGGGAACCTTGGCCCAGGTCCCCCCTTGTCAGTGAGCAGGACTGATGTGACTGTGTCAAAAAGCACCAGTGGAAACCCCAGTGCCTGCACAGCCCCTCTGGTCCTGTGGGTGTTGATCCTGTGGGACCAGAGGTGCTCAGAGCCCTCCACGTGAACTCCAGCGGGCTGGAAACCAGAACTCCTAAACCTGCAGAGCTGCTGCACTGAGGTCAGGAGCAGCAGGAGCTTTTCATGTGTCACATCACCTTAGGAAATGTTTCCTCCCCAGCTGATGTATCTTCCCAGCATGACCTAGCTGTAATGGGAAGGTTGGGAGGTCTGGAGTAGAGGGCCAGGAATTCATGGCTTGCACTACTGGGGCAGCAGCAGATGAAGCTTTCACACAAACAGGCAACCTGGCCCTTGGATCTGCTCTTTTCAGGACCTCATGGAAACTCCGGCAGGGACAAAGCATCTCCCAGCTCAGGGAATTTGCTGCCATTCTCACCTCTGCCTGGCACAGGGTCACAGCCAGCGGGGCTTTCACCCCTTCAGCTCCTGCCTGAAAGTGAGAACATCACCTGCAATATTGGGGCAGTTTTGGGGCACAACAATATATGGAAGATCTGAAGCTATTGGATTGGAGAGTGTCCAAAGGAGGGAACGAGGATGGGGAAGGGCCTTGATTTGAAGCCGTGTGAGGACACCGAGGGCACTTGGTGTGTTCAGCTGGAGCAGAGGAGACTNAGAGGAGGGGCAGGACGGAGCTCTGCTCTGGGGGGACCAGGGACAGCCCCCAGGGAATGGCCTGGAGCTGTGTCAGGGCAGGCTCAGGTTGGATCTCAGGACAAGGTTCTTCCCCCAGAGGGTGGTTGGGCACTGACCAGGCTCCCCAGGGCAGTGGGCACAGCCCCAAGGCTGCCAGAGCTCCAGGAGGGTTTGGATGATCCTCTGGGGCACAGGGGGGGACTCTTGGGGCTGGGCCTGTGCAGGGCTGAGGGTTGGACTCCATGGTCCTTGGGGGTCCCTCCCAGCTCAGCACATTCTGTGGCTCTGAGACACTGAGCTGATGACAACATTTCCAGGACAATCAGCCCAGTGCTCAAGAACTGGAACTCTGGATGCAAAGTAATGACAAAGAAAGTCAGGAGCCAAGGTGGGAGCAGAGCAGTGGCCCCCCAGCTCACCTTCATCCTCCCTCACCACAGGACCACTCACTCAGGCCATGCTCTCTGAGGTATCCAAGTGGGGGCATCTACAGAGGCTACACAACCACTAATTCCATCCAAACGAAGCACTGCCATGGAATCTGGAGACTCCTTTCTCTTCTGCACTCCGTGGTCCTCTTCCCATACACACTCAGGCATCCTTTGCTGACTGGACCATCCTTCAGAGCACACTCACACCATTCCTGTTTATTTAGGATGCAATCTGTGAATGTTTGATCTTTACCACAGCACGAGCTGCTTCCTGGGAAGATTTGCAGAGAGAAACCCCACTGAAAATGCCTGCAGGTTCAATTCCAATCCTGCCTTTTGTTCTCCATCTGGCCATATTGATCTTCCCTGAAGGGCAAGTCCAAGGAACTACAATCCAATAGACCTGTTGCTTTATTAAAAAACCCATCTGCCAGCTGCAATGACTTATGGTATCTATTGCAAACTATTTCATCATCTACACAGCTCGCTGGGAAATGGGCCTGCCAGAGAAACTGAGCCACCTGATGCCACTGAAAATAAACAGTGCAGGACATCAGCCCAAATGCTCAGTGCTCCACACCCAAATCTCTCCAAACCCTATTGCAGGCCCCAGGACTAAAGGTGGGAACTGCCTGTTGACACACAAAGGAAGGAGTAAAGACCAACAGCACCAAAGAAGCTCAAGGAACTCCCCAAAGCAGCAAATTCCTTACCCAGCAATGCTCAAATGGTCCTCGGGGCCACACCCCTCTACACCCCTAAAGAAAACAGAGCGGTGTTTGCCAGGCTCAGCTGGGTGGGAACAGCCACCTGATAACTGTTCCCAGACACACTGAGGGCTGCAGGACACAGGACCCAGGGCTGGGAGTGCTCCGGTGCCATGGGAGACACCAGCCTCCCTTGTCCCACACTCTCACCTGCCTGAAACACCAAAGCCACCCCAGGGATTTCTGCTGCGGGAGCTCACTAAAGCAGCTCCTTCAAGAGGCAGTAATTAAGGACAGACATTTTTGCAGGGAAACTCAGAGCCAGATGAGTCTCTGAAGCTTTTTACCTGCAACTGTACAAGAGGGAGCTGTGAAAGGGGAGCAGGTGAATGAATCAGTTCTCACAGAGGGTCACAGGCAAAGCTGGTCCCATTTGGGGCATTTCACAGAATCACAGAATGAGTTGGAAGGGACCCCCAAGGTCTATCCAGTCCAACCCTCAGCCCTGCACAGGCCCATCCCCAGGAGTCCCCCCCTGTGCCCCAGAGGATCATCCAAACCCTCCTGGAGCTCTGGCAGCCTTGGGGCTGTGCCCACTGCCCTGGGGAGCCTGGTCAGTGCCCAGCCACCCTCTGGGGGAAGAACCTTGTCCTGAGATCCAACCTGCCCCTGCCCTGACACAGCTCCAGGCCATTCCTTCGGGTTAAGCCTCTGGTTCATTTGGTTCAGTGAAAGCCAAACAGAATCACAGAATATCCTGAGTCAGAAGGGACCCACAAGGACCATCCAGTCCAACTCCTGGCCCTGCACAGGACACCCCAAGAAGTTCAGGTTTGCTGCTCTCCTCCATGGCCTGGGAACCCCAAAAGTTTCAGACCTGAACACCCGTGAAGAGCACCAGGTAAGCTCCACTTGAACAACCCATCTCCAGCTGGAATAACTCGGCACTGGGGTTGGACCAGAGCCTGGGAAAGGCTGGGATGTGACTCAGCTCCTTGCAATTCTCCCTCTGAACACAAACACCCCGAGCCAGCTCCTGGGGGAGTGAGAGCACACCAAGCACTGTTGTTGCTGTTGAAATGAGCTGCAAAACAAGAAAGTGATACATCAAGTCTCAGCTAACACATTACTCCGAGGTAAATTACAACCCAGACGGGTCTCCCCGAGTGTAGCCAGCTCCTTTAGCAGCCTTTTATCCAAAGGGTTGCTTTTATACTTTTCAAAGAGATATTATCCCAGATTAAAAGCACTAAAAGGCAGACAACAATAACAACAAACAACTAAAAAAGCAGGTGATGATTAAGCAACAGGCTCAGACAAAGTGTGCAGCTGGGAGATAACAGAGCGTCTCAGGGGCACGTGGCTGCATCCCTCCAACAGCCCAGGAGCCACGTTATCACTCCCGAACACAACCTGCACACTGGCTTTGTAATCACACCCCTGCAACAAGCACAAATAAAAGCAGCCTCTGAAAAAGTCTTTATGAAGTATAATGTGCAGCTCAAGGGAGAAGGGGGTTCAGACTACAACTCCCCAAGCTTTCTCCTTTAAGGAGAGATTTTTTTTTCCCTGTTACCATACATTGGCATCTTTTATCTATTTACAGCTCAGACACAAAGCAGCAGAATGCCTGTGTTCATTAACTTTAATCTCTCATAGCACACTTTTACGTTGTGCAGTGATGTTGTACACACCACACTACAACAAAGCTGAGAGCAAGAAGTGCCTAATGAGCCTTCAGGAGCAGTCTGTTCCAGTCTGAAAACCTCACTCCAGGTTTTGCTTGTGGCTGTGGAACTGGGCAGGGTTTACCTGAAGGGCTCGGAGCAACCAGGTGGTGGCTCTTACTCTACCCATGGGGTTAATTTTAAAACCTGAAGTTGACTTGGAAATCTCAGGAGTCGTTTAATATTGATGCTTTGTTGTTCAAGTTACCCAGATGGGTTGTGGCTCCTCCTGACAAAACCCACACAAATCCCCCCAGCCACGGACCTTCCCGAGCCTTGAGCAACTTTCCCAGAAGTCCAACACAGCTCCTGGGCTGGAGCCACACCTCTCTGCAGGTCAGACTTCCCTCAGTGCACAGAGGTGACCCCCAAAGGCTTTTCCCACCAGCCACACCCCCACGGAAAGTGTCCCTCCAACCCCCGCGGCTGCTCCCAAGGAGGCTGAAGCAATTCCTCCTCCTGTTCCATCACAGCTTCCAAAGTCACACCCACACAGCCCCATCCTCTGCTCAACAACAGCCCTTGATCCTCCAGGATTCATCTCTAAATCTTAGGGCTCATGAGGAACTATTTTCCTGTAATTATTTTCCTGTAGAAGCCAAATCTATTTATTACAACGACTTTGTTTGCAATATCCAAAGCATCAACTATATGATGTTGCTGCTGCTGCTCACAATTATTGCCTCCCATTAGTGGGAACTCTATGACAATGTTATTGCCATTAATAATTCTTTGCTGTCATTGAAGCTCCTTGACAATGCTGAGAGTGAACACAGGAGACCCAGAGCCACTTTCTGGTTTGTATCATTTCTTTTACAGGAGAAAAGCAGATTATTACACGCTTGGGAGGAGCTCTTCATAAACATCTGCCAAGTTACCTCATTATCTTCCTTCAAATCCCTCCTTAAAAATCTCATTTGTCATGATGCCTGCAAAGACTCACCAGCAGAGCACTGACATTATTAACTAACCCTACCAGCTAAAAACATCACCTCACTCCCCACGCCCTCTCTCCTTGTATTCCATCCCATGTTTTTGAGGACAGAACCACCTTGGTGTTGTCCAACCTTCAGCACAGCCCTGGCCCATCCTGAGGGACCCTGGAAGCTGATGATCCTGAGGCAATCTCTTGGTGGGATGCAGCAGGCACACTGCCTGGTGTGCAAGGAGATTTAGGATTTTCCCATCTTCTGCCCATCAATTTGGGTCATTGCCCTACATCCCACTCCCTCGCTTTGGGGGTGCTACAGGGCACTCCAACACAACCCTGGGAGTGTCCAAGGCCAGGTTGGATGGGGCTTGGAGTAACCAGGGCTAGTGGAAGGTGACCCTGCCCATGGCAGGGGGTGGGACTGGATGAACCTTAAGGTCCCTTCCGACCCACAGCCTTCCAGGATTCTGTGAAATCCCAGAGCTGGAAGTGCTTGAACACACCACAGGCTTTGGCCACTCGTTTGAGTGCCCTGGAACACCCCATCACCATCCAGCCCCACCAGCCCTGCCCCAGCCCCCTCAGCCCCCCAGGGCAGGTGGTGCCTTGCAAGCTCAGCAGCACATGAAGCTTCGTCATCCTGCAGCCTCAGAGCCCCTGCAGCCCCAGCCTGTGGGGGAGCTGCTTCCTGAAAGGATTTGTTTTGTTGCCCTGTGCCTTTCAGCAGTGTCTCCAGAGCTCTGGCCCCACCGTTCCCTCAGTGCCTCACACTGAGTGACTGGAAGAGGCTGTTTAGAAACACATTTCTTTGTGCACGGCCACGGGGGCAGAAGCTCAGCCATTACTCCAATGAGTTCTCTTTAAAAGGAGCTTTCTTCTCTTCCCCCATTGACAGGGTAAAATTTGGAGAAGCAGCAGCTCATTTTGGTATTTCAAACCCTGGAAGTACTGGATAATGTCAGATATTCCAGCGACAGATCACCTGCACTTCCCCTTCCCTCTCCAAACAGTTCCAGCTCTGAAATACCCACAGCTTCACTGGTGGACACCATCCAAGCTTTGCACCGGAGCTGCTGTGATTTCCACCAGCTGAGGAGCTGCCCTCCTGTTTCTTTTACTGGTAATTATAATTCATCAGCTCTCTGTGGTGCTCATCACTGTGGGATTTGAGTGCTTATTTTTCCAGGCTTCAATACCTCATTCTGTACCATCTCCTCTCACACATTCTGAGTGTCCCAGAATCCTCTGGAAATGAGCTCTCCACGACCTGCACCATCCCTGCTCTTCCCTCTGATCACAGCATCATGTTTATTATTTTTTTAATAATATCAAAAGCATGCAGCACAACTGAAGAAGGCAGTTGAAGAAGGCAGTAAGCAAAAATCTTCTTCATGAAGATTTTAGCTATTCTAACGTCCTGAAGCCACATCCAACTGTATGTTGGAAAAAAAAAAATCTCTTGGAAGAATCTGAGTCTGAAGGTGCTTCCAGATGAAAACACCTCCTGCAGCTCTGTGGCATCAGAAGCAGAAGGGAAGGAAGGACAACAGTGACCAAGAGAAAGTTGAACCAACGTGTGTGAGATGGGAAACCAAACATCCCCCTCCAGGCTTGGTCAGGGCCTGACTTGGGCAGGTTGGGTGGGTTTGTTTCCTCCTCTTTCTCTTCACTTCTCCCTCCCATACCACACCCAAAACATAAGGAAGGAGGGTCTCTTCAGGGTCCCACCATTTCTAGACCCTGGGATGTTATTTTACAACAGGGAAACTGAGGCACACACAGAGAAAACATCTGTTAATACCACTGCAAGGGGCCACAGCCCAACAGCTCGTGGCTCCAGGCTACTGGCCCTCAGCTCCAAGGGAAATTAAATTCAGAGGAGCATCTCTGCACCAACCAAAGTGTTACTATTAGAAACAAGGATCCCCTGAACCCGTAACTCCTGGATGCTGCGGACCAGAAAGGTCAGAGGGATCTGTGGTTTCCTTTCTGGGTTTCAGTTGTGCTTTCAAACAATGACTACCTCAGATTTTAAGCATGGTGTGATCCTGTTCTTCCTGCTGGAGAAGCTGGAGAAAACCCATGTGGAGAACACATCACACCCTGTGCCTCCCAGCATTGTCACCGTGCCCAAAATTAGGATGTACCAACAATTTTATCCCATTACAGAGACAGAGCAGCAGGACTCTGTTGGTGGAGAGGGTCCCCTGGTGTGGTGTAGGAGCCCACAGCCTGTGGGTCTCTGCACCAGAAACCTACTTTTCAGGACAGCACATTAATGACCTGCAATGTGTCTGCTCCCTGCACAGAGCCCCAGCCCCTCACTGCTCCTCACCAGTCCCACTGTGCCAAGGGAGGTCCAGACACAGCCCAGCACCTCTGCCCTGCATGACCAAGCTCCAGGGGCTTCCTCATGACCACTCCTGGACATGTCTGGACACCATGGACATCCACAGCAGGGCTGGGCACTCTCAGTTTGGCAAGAGTCTTCACAGAGTCCCAGAATACGCTGAGCTGGAAGGGACCCACAAGGACCATCGAGTCCGATCCTCAGCCCTGCACAGGTCCATCCCCAAGAGTCACCCCCTGTGCCCCAGAGGATCATCCAAATGCCCCTTGAGCTCTGGCAGCCTTGGGGCTGTGCCCACTGCCCTGGGGAGCCTGGTCAGTGCCCGACCACCCTCTGGGGGAAGAACGACTCCTCCATGAGATTTTAAGAAATTAAACACCCTCCTGGTGTTTTGGGGCTGGGAGATGCTGCTCACCTTCATCACTGTTGTCATCCACCAGGATGATCTCCTTGAGCAGGTGGGCCGGGGTGTGGTTGACGGCGCTGTGCACGGAGCGCAGGATCACCGAGAGCGCCTCATTCACGAAGATGAAGATGATGGAGATCTGGGGCAGGTCCTTGCCATATTTCAGCTCTTTGCACCTGGAACACAAAGGGCAGAGGGGTTAGCAGAGCTCACAGGGCAGAACTTCACGTTTCATGTTTCATATGTGGTGCAAGACAACAGCTTCCATCTCCCAGCTGTGCACAGCCCGGGGTTCCAGCTGCCTGGAAATCCATTCCTTTAATCACTGCTACCTGGGAAGACATAGCAATGAAGAGTATCCACCAAGATGAGGGAGCAGCCAGGGCAGGGTGCAAACGCAGGGTTCGCCTAACTGAGGTTGTGTGCATGTGTCTGTGCTTGCAGGACTGTGGGAATGTAACAAGGAGTGGCCACCAGAAGACAGAAAATGGCTTTAGCAGTTGGAGTGGAAGCTCTGTCCCAAGATTAATTGGTGCTCAGAAGCGAGCCTTGTTCTTAAATGGCACTTACGAATTTTCTCCCCGTTTGCTTTGGGAAGAAATGAATATAAAATGACCCTTTATTAAATAGTCTTAATAAATGTTTCAGCTCTCTTAGCAGATACTTCTGAAGTGCATCACCAGGAACTGGTGTCTTTGTACATCACAGGCAGAATGGTTAAAACCAAACACTTGTGATGACCTCCCTGGGTTTCAGGAGGAGTTGCTTCACTTGGGCAGGTTTGGTGGCCAGGGCTCTGCTCAGACACATTTCTGTGCATCCTTCCTCCTGGGAAGGAGCTCCCAGGTCACCCAGCATCCAGCTCCATCCCCCAAAAGCAACAGTTCCACGTTTCATGGATACACCAGACCTTGAGCTAGGGACAGCCCTGGAGCAGAACCTGGGCAGCTCCAAGTGGCAGAGTCCAGGTGCCCCCAGCTCTCCAGGGAGCATGCACCACTCCAACAGGATGGAGATGTTTCAATGCCACGCTTTATCCCAATCAGAGACCTCATCCCTCTGTTTGCACAAAGCAAACACAAGATCTTTAAGGACTTCCACCAGTTTAATTAAACTCTCCAGCTTTCCCTACAATAAGTAAGTGTGAGGGAAGAAGACAAGGAGCCTCCCTGCTCCCTCCCTGCATCCATGACAGATTAGGCATGCAACATGAGCAGAGTTCCCAGAATTACAAGGAGTAAATCCTTCCCAGATAAGCAAAGAAAGACCAGTGACATCCCAGTGTTGCTTCAAGCTCCTCGACTCCCCAGCAATACCTCTGGATTTAATTGTGCTGGATGTTTCTTAGGCAACGGCAGGAATTCTTCAGGCTCCAAAATGAGACTTGGGAGACAAAGATTTGCAAAGAAGCACAGTTTTTTATGAATCTTCTTTGGTTAAACAAGTTTTCTGGTTGAAAAGAAGGTTGTATTTCTTGATTTAACCGTTGCCTGTCCCAAGGCAAGCCAAGAGCTCTACAGAATGGAATGTGCCAAACACTGGAAAGGAGCTTCCACAGGGAAGATCTTTAAAATGAATCAATGGCCGTGAGGGGGCAAATGACAACTGGCCCTGAAATCCTGCCATGGAAGTCAAACTGAGCTGACTCTGAGATTGAAAACCTCCTCCTGGTATATGCTGGTACCTGCAGTGCTGAGGAGAAGGTTGACACAGGAGCAGGAGTGTTTCCTTTTAATCATTGCTCACCTCTGGGCAGCCCTTCCCCCGAGGCAGCTCTGGGGGATAAAGAGCTCAGCTTGTGATCAAAGAGGTTTGGAGGAAAATCCAAACCGAGCTCTTTTGAGCTTCATCTGCTGCTCATTCATTCCCCCTGCACCACTGTTATCAGGGTTCTCCTTCCCCACTTGCTGAGGACAGAGATCCAGGGAGAGGAGATAAACCTGGAAAGGAGTGGGCAAGGCAAACATCACATTGTTGGGGCACAGAGCTGCAATTCTCCGCAGGCAGGAGGGGGAGAGAAGGCTTTGCATAAACCCCCTGCTCTGGTGGCTTTGCCTGTGACCACAGGAGAGGGGAAGACAGCAATTAACAGCCAAATTAACATCAACTTTGTCAGTCTTCTTCGCTCCCCTCGTGCCAAAAGCAGCGGGTGGACAATGCTCTGCAGCCTCCGGCTCCACAGCTCCTGCTGTGAACAAGCCCCAAATATTCCTGCACTCAGGAAAACACCCAGGGCTTCTGGACTCTCCTGGGGCCAGAGAGGGGAAAGGGGGAAAGGAATGATTTGAGCTCAAACATAATTAGAAGGGCCAGGGGGAAGCTGTTAGAAACAGCAGCAGTGGTGGGTCCAAACAGCAGCAATAGGGGTACGTGGGATGGGAAGTTTGGGCTGTTTGGTGGTTTGGGTTTTTCCTTCTAAATATTTTTTAAGTAGATACAGGGTTAATCTGGACTCTGTGGTTCAGCCTTAACTTCAGACTATTTAAGGCAGAGTGTGAGTGTTTTACTCCTGGAACCCCCTGAGCTGGCAGTTCAGGAGGATTTCCTGCAGGTCAGCAGGCCCCAGGACTGGAGAGGCTGCGGGGCTGCCCCTCACCCCAGCTCACACACCTCCTTTCCCCCTGCACCCTCCTGCACCCCGAAGCACAGCACCTTTCCCACCCTAAGGGGTTGCACTTTGTGCAGAAGGTGGGAAATTGCTGCTGCCTTCAGTGTTTCAAGTATAACCCTGAGGGACAGCTCAGAAAATCCAGCAGCCAGCCCAGATCCCAGCAGCAGCAGGGACAAGGAATGCACAGTTATCAGACCTCACCTCTGCCCACATTTATGCCCCTCAGGTGAGAGAGCCTTTGGCTCTGTGCCTTCAAAATTCTGATCCCAGGCCAAAATACTTCCAAATTCGGGAGTCAAGTCTCTCCAACTATCCAAAAGGGGCTGCTCAGCCTGGAGAAGGCTCTGGGGAGACCTCAGAGCCCTTTCCAGTGCCTAAAGGGGCTCCAGGAGAGCTGGAGAGGGACTTTTTGCAAGGGACAGGACAAGAAGGAATGGTTTTAAGCTGAAAGAAGGTCATATTAGGAAGAAATTGTTCCCTGTGAGGGTCCAGAGAAGCTGTGGCTGCCTCATCCCTGGAAGTGTCCAAGGCCAGGTTGGATGGGGCTTGGAGCAACCTGGGATCGTGGAAGGTGTCCCTGCCCATTGCAGATGATCTTTAAGGTCCCTTCCAACCCAAAAGATCGGGGGATTCTGTGACTCAGTTTTTATTTCTAACACTCAGCTCTCGCTGTATCTGCTCTGCCCAATCTCAGTCCAGTGAGTTGTATGTTCAAGGGAACACTCCAGACATCTGAAAACTTTTACATTTAAATTAAATACAATGCAGAGAGCACCACAATACGTTCCTGCCAGTGCCAGTGATTAGTTACCCATAGGGTTAAACAGCAGCACCTCATTTTATATTTATTTTAGCCCACATTCATTATCCCATCAGTACCAAAAGGCTGTCTGGGAAGTTTTTCCTCCACATGCATCAGGTGCTCCCCAGCCAAGGGCACATCTGCAGGTGGACCCAAGGCAGAAATCCTGCCACACTTTTTTGCCCACCACATCCTGCTGTCTCCAGTTAAACACAGGCTAGCAGGACTTATATCAAAATATCATGAATCAATAGCCAAAAGAAAGAGACACCTTGGAGTTTTGTCTCTCCTGTAGATCAATGGGATATCAGAGTGAGAGGCATTTTATGTCGCATTAAATCATGCTCGAATACATCCCATTAAATCACGCTCACAAAACTCTCCAAGTTTTAAGAGGCTTGGGAAAACCTCCCAGTGCACTGGGTTTAATTTAAGGACCTTGCTAAGCTTTCATTGAGAGTGTTCTTGGCCTTAAACAGGGGGAAACTTAAACTCTGGCCTTGGTCTAAGGGAATGGCCTGGAGCTGTGTCAGGGCAGGCTCAGGTTGGATCTCAGGACAAGGTTCTTCCCCCAGAGGGTGGTTGGGCACTGACCAGGCTCCCCAGGGCAGTGGGCACAGCCCCAAGGCTGCCAGAGCTCCAGGAGGGTTTGGATGATCCTCTGGGGCACAGGGGGTGACTCTTGGGGCTGGGCCTGTGCAGGGCTGAGGGTTGGACTCCATGGTCCTTGGGGGTCCCTTTCAGCTCAGGATGTTCCAGGACATCTTTTTTCACTTCAGGAACAGACTGAGGAACTGAAAGCTCTGCCCTGTACATCCATGGGCAACTCCCAGTTCCTCCCCAGACACCCCACAAGGGACACAGGGATCCAGACAGATGCTGAGGCCACAGAACTCCTGGACCACCACCTTTTTTGGGTCCAAGATCTTTATTCTCCATGAAACCCAAGTCTGCAATCATGAGGACATGAAAGGAAACCCACGAAATAAATACATTCATGGAGAACATTTTTTCCTCTCCATCTCTGCAGTCCCTGGTTTATGTAAGAAGCCATTCAGAACCAAATGAAGGATGAGAAGGGGAGATGGGGGAGGGGAAGCAGGGCTGAGTTTATGCTGAACAGTTTGGCACACATCAGGCTGGATTAATCAAAGCAGCCAATTTCAAAACACAAAAACCCCATAAAAATCAAGCTTTGCTCCAACGCAGGAGCCTGCCCTGGAATCCTCTGCCTGTTTGTTTTATGCTCAGCACACAGCTGTAAATCCACTCTTCAGTGCAGCAAGTGAGATTAGGGTGTTTATTGCCTGTCTCAGTAACAGGAAAGGGATATCCCAGCATTTACTGCTCCGTGATCCTTCAGCAGAAAAATCACCTGGAATCACAGCGAGAGCTCCCAGAGCACTGACAGGCCACAGAGTGGCAAGAAATGTTTGGGAACCACTTCTTCCTGCTCAGTGATTGAACATGATCCACTCCCTTACTCAATTAATTCCTTTTACCTCCTCTCTGGGGTGAAAAGCCGTTTCCATCAATCACCTGGAATGACACTGCCCAGCACCAGGGCAATGGGAGCCCAACTCTGATGGATTCTACACATTCCCTACCCCAATATAAGTAATTTATCAGCAGGAATCAATGCAGCTCATGAACCAGCTGCAGTGTGGACTGGTCCAGGACAAAACTGGCACATCCTGTCTGATCCTTCAGCTTCAGGGCAAGCCATGACTGCACAGAGGTGCCAGTGGATTTCTGTGCTCTGGTGGGACATGACACACCGTGTGTGCTGCCCCTTCTCCAGCCATGGCAGCACCTTTCAGAACAAAAACATTGCATTAAAGAGACAATAATACTTTAAATTCTTTCAGGGCAGGGTCAGGTTGGATCTCAGGAAAAGGTTCTTCCCCCAGAGGGTGGTTGGGCACTGACCAGGCTCCCCAGGGCAGTGGGCACAGCCCCAAGGCTGCCAGAGCTCCAGGAGGGTTTGGATGATCCTCTGGGGCACAGGGTGGGATTTTGGGGTGTCTGTGCAAGGCCAGGCATTGGACTGGATGATCCTTGGGAGTCCTTTCCAGCTCAGGAGATTCTGTGATTCCATGATTATGAACAGCCTTGTGGGTTCAGGGGGGAGCTGGGCAGTCACACCTCAGATCACAAAGCAGAAATGCTGCTCATCCTCCGAGATCAGCAATCCCTAATCCCAGGTGCTGCATCAGTGATTATATTCATCCCTGGCTCTAGAAATTATCTTCTACCTCCCATGGTATTCCTCCTTGATCCACTCCCTCCTGCAGCACACACATTTATTCTGCAAAGAGCCCCAAATCTTCCAGGACACCACCTTTTTCCCCTCATTTGTGCCTTTGGTGTTGCCTCTTTCCCCAGATCCAACAAAAAATGCCCACTGAAGTTTCAAGTGGATATTAAATCCCATTAAGTAGACAGTGTAGTTGTCCCCATTCCCAGTGAGGAGGCAGCATTCCACACCTCTGGAAGCCATGGTTTAAAAACATGTCCAATGTTTTAAAGGTAATACTTGGATCTGGATAAAAACCAGGCTGCAACAGCCCATCTGAAATGATCCACCAGTGTCCTGATTTTCCTAAGGATACACTGCTAATCAATCCAGCCTGGAGCCATCTCTCCAACTGAGGGATGGGGGTGCAACACACAGATTGTCCAGATCCAGAGATACAAACTGCGAGGAGTATCAGGTGATAAAGAGGTGTTAGAAAAACACCACTGAAAGGAAAGAAGCTGCAGAAAACTGATGGTGTTTTTAAATCACAGTTTTAATGTGGAAAAATCTAAGCCAACCCCCAGTGCCCTAAAAGACTGGGATAAAACAGCCCCTCCATCTGTTTGGAGACATATTTTTGCCTTGTATGGAACCACAGGGACACAACATTTTGCCACGAGCTGTTTTCCTCCAGGCTGGTGCCACCTCAACATTACCCTGGGCACAGTCTGGAGCTTGAGCAGAAGTTCTGCTTGAAAATTTGGCCAAGTGCCCCTTGGTCTGCAAATAAACACCCCAGAGCTGATCCCAGCGCAGCTCCACCAGCACAGTCCCACAGCAAAAGTCACTGCCAGCTCCACACTCAAGTTCCTGGCTGCCTGGGATGCCAACACCAGGGCGAGGGAAGCCAAGGGGAAAGTTCAGGAAGTGCCAATGAAAAACAACCTTCTCATCAAGGGGAGCTGCCAAACGTGCCCCACAGCACACAGGGAGATGTAACACACAGGGCTCCTGGGCTTCGTGTGCTTTCTCCAGCATAAATCATGGAATTGTTCATGTTGGAAAAGCCCCCTAAGATCATCAAGTCCAACCATTCCCCCAGCACTGCCAAGGCCACCACTAACCCATGTCCCCAAGTGCCACATGGCTTTTAATCCTCCAGGTCTGGGGACACCCCCACTGCCCTGGGCAGCTGTGCCAGGGCCTGACCAACGTTTCCATGAAGAAAGTTTCTCCAATATCCAACCTAAACCTCCCCTGGCACAACTTGAGGCCATTTCCTCTTGTCACTTCACAGAATACCCTGAGTTGGAAGGGACCCACAAGGCCATTGAGTCCAACTCTTAAGTGAATGGTGCACACGGGGCGAGAAGAGCCTGAACCCACCTGGCTCCACCCTCCTGCCAGAGGGGTTCAAGCCACTAGAAATGCCCGTCCTTCAAAGCCAGTACACAAAGGACTCTCTGCAGTGTCCGTGTCACACACAGGAGGGCCCTGCTCTGCCTTGGATGGATGGCAACCATGAGAAACACACACAGGAGAAAAGGTCACCTAAACAACAGCAGGCTGCTCTGGGTAGCCAGTGGAACAATTCCCTTGGCCTGACCAAGGCCTGGCACTGGGAAGGATTAGGCAGCATCCTATGGGATGAGTTTTGGAGCTCACAGCACTGGGTTATGCTCTCAGGGAACACACTGACGGCCAGGTGCAGGAATTGGGCCCATCTGGTGCTGCCACACCGGCAGGGTGTGAGGAGGCCCCTGTGCTCAGGCTGATTGATGACCCATTCAACAGCTCCATCATCATTAGCTTTGATCCTACACCATCACTCATCTTTCCAGAAATGCCCCTCAGGGCTGTTCCAGACACAATTCTCCCGCAGTGCATGAAGGGGACACCCCTCCATGTCCTTTTGAAATGCCACCAGCAGGAACCACAGTGGAGAAAGCTGGACATCCCAGATCTGCAGAATGCCCAGGGTTTTGGGGCTCTGTGTTGCTCCCACACCCTATGAAATTATCCCTACAGCTACTTATGGGGTCCTGTGGACCCTCTCCATGGTTTTTTCTGTGGTCAGCCATAACAGACACCGGTGAACTGGCCACACAGGAATAGTTTTGGCATGAAAACCTTGGCACAAAATGGGGCACCCAGATCATAGAATGTCTAGGTTGGAAGGGACCTTAAAGAGCATCCAGTTCCATGGAGATCCTGTGTGCCTGTGGAAGAAGACAGGGCAGACAAAGAACGGTGGTTTCTGTTTATGGAGAGCACACTCCTTCAGAAAAGATAATCCTGATGATGGGTTTTCAGAGATTTCCTCTTCTGCTACACATTAAAGTGCCCAGATCTCTCCTCTCCTCTTTATGTTTAATTTTGAGCCCCCAGTAGTTCCCCAGTCTGGATTTTGCCATCTACATATTAATAATTTCTTTGCTGGCCATCACACCAAATAAATCCATCTAACGTGCTTATCAGGAGCTTATCCCTTCCTGACACTTTAGTCTTGTATAAGGCTCAAGGGTTTGAATATTTAAAGAGGCAAATATCCTTTTGATTAGTAGAATAAATGATTCTTGTTACTTCCTGTCCTCAAAAACAGCGTCAGCATCACGAAAGTGCTCGACTGTGTTGGCACAGCTTTTACAGGGCTGTGGAGATGCTCCTATAAAACATGGCTCAGCAGCAGAGAGAGAGTTCAGCTTAATAAGCTCATGCATATTTAAATGCCTTTTCTCCAATGATCTATGGAACTGCCACATGAAAGCCAAGGGTGAGTAAGAGACAACTCGGGCAGAATTTCTGCACAATAAGAGGAATTCTCCCCAAAATTGCTATCAGAGATTGCTGATTCTCCAAGCTCTTGGAAAGGCAAGCTGGAGCAAACATCATCTTGCAACTCAAAGAACCCCCAATAACCTCTCAGTGCTGAGGAAGCTCTGACCCTTCGCTTCGCAAAGCTGAGAGCGCTCCCCAAATTATGAATTACCAGCCGTTTCATCCCATTACAGAGACAGAGCAGCAGGACTCCAGGGGTGGAGCAGGGTGCCCTGGGGTGGTGTAGGAGCCCACAGCCAGCCTGGGGATCCCTGGCACCAGAGGCTGGAGCTGAGGTTGCCCTGCAGCCCCTGGTGCAGCCCGTGGTGGGGCAGCTGTGCCTCTGCAGCCCAGGGATGCCAGTGGGGTGCAGAGACCCCCCCTGCAACCCGGGAGGAGCCCACACCGGAGCAGGGGGATGCCCGAGGGAGGCTGTGACCCCGAGGGAGGCTGTGACCCCTGGTAGGGCCCTGCTGACCCGTGGGGAGAGGAGCCCACGCCGGAGCAGATTTCCCTGGGAGGACGTGTGGCCCTGTGGGGGACCTGCGCTGGAGCAGATCATTCCTGAAGGACCGACCCCATGGAGAAGTGACCCACGGGACAGCACTTTGGGAAGAACTGCTGCTGTGGGATGGACTCAGGCTGGAGAAGCTGGTGAAGGACTGTCTCCTTTGGGAAGCAGGGGAAGGGCTCCTCTCCCTGAGCAGCAGCAGGAACAATGTGTGATGAACTGACTGTAACCCCAATTCCCATCTCCCTGAGCTGCTGGAGGGGAGGAGGGAGAACTTGGGAAGGAAGGAGGGGTGGGAGAAGGTGTTTTTAAGATTATTTGACTTTTCCCTCTCCCACTCTGATTCTGTTAGCAATAAATGTAATTAATATCCCCACTGTGGGTCAGTTTTTCCCATGACAGTGATGGTGAGGGATCTCTCCTGGTCCTTTCAACCCACAAACCCTTTGTTATATTTCTCTCCTCTGTCCAGTTGCAGAGAGGAGTGAGTGGGTACCTGGACTCCAGCCAGGGTTAACCCACTACACAGACTGAAGAGCTGTTTTTAGGGTATGTGAAAACACCTTTTTTCTCCCCCGATCATGGGCAGCCCCCAGCTGAACCTCAGTGTAGGGAGCCCTTGATCTCCTGGCAGAGCCAGGGATCTCAGGGTGGCAATCCCACCAGCAAACTTCCCCCACCACCTCCCAGCTCTGCTCAGGAAGGTTGGGATAAAGCTGCCAGTGCTGTAAGACTTCCCTGCCAAATCTGAAATTAAACCCCTGGTGCAGAGCCTTAAGGTGGGAATGTCTTACTGGAATAGATCTCCCAGGAATTCAAGATTTTGACACCCCCAGGACATACTTTGGGCAATGAAGAAGAAAAGTGGCCAACACTTGTGCTCCCTGGAACACAAGGTGGAACGATGCCATGGCAGGAATAAAAATGGTATAAAAATGATGGACTTAAAAGGCACAATGGACTTTCAGAGATAGTTCTTCCTTTTTGTGATAACAGATCCACTCTGCTGACGGGTTTATGAGCTGGGAAGATGGAGAGGGGTTTAAACCTTCTCTGTTACAGACAGAAATCCCTGTATAAGTTTACTTAACCTCTGTCAGAACTGGATCAGCCTTGGCAGAGGCCAAGTTCCTGCCTGGTGAATGTTCCACAGCTCTACATTCCCAACATCCCACAGCTGCCACCACCACAACCCACCCGCAGCACAGCCTGCTCACCCAGGTCACTCTGCCACTCCTTTGGCAGGAGATAAGCACTGCTTTGGTTGGGGAAAAGAATAAAAACAAGTCACAAGCACTACCAAAAGGGTCAAAAATCAGGGGATGGGGCTGATTTTGATTTTAATTTCTACTCATATCCCGCTTTCAGGTACCAGTTAACTGAATGCAATTAACTGGCTGTAAATATTGGTGTCCCCTCCGTGGTAAGGGGACATTAAGGACGGGGAGTTAATAAACTTGAAAATACAGGTAGTGATAGAGTTCAAAAGCAGTGACTGGCCACACCATCAGTACTTTAATTTTTTAGGCAATACTTTCTTTTCTGGTGCAATAAATGGCCAAACATTCATTCCAATGTGCCAGAAGTTTGCCTTTATTCCCCAGGTGAACATCCACACCACCACTGCTGTTCTAGGGATAGATTTGCTCCTCTGTGGCTTTTCTGCTGTCACAGGTTCCATTCTCTACCTCTGCCAAAAGAAAACACAAGGGAGACATAACTGGGAGGCAAAGCCAACCAGCTCAGAGCCCCAGCACACAAGGAGGAAGGACATCCAGTTTAGCCCAGTGCAAAACGGTGACACCATTAAATACCGACTAAACTGATTAGGGAGGGATCCAACCCACTACAGCCAATCACACAAGAGCTAAATTGCTACAGGATGAAAAAAAGCAACCCACAAATAAAAATACTCAACCTCCTGACTGCAAAAAACCCCAAAACACTCTTCTGTCATTTTTAGTGATGAACAGAGATGCCCCAGTGGGGTATCACATCATTTTTGCTATTCCTGCCTTTACCTGCTGAAAGCTAAATGACAACAGACACAAATATCTCCCACAGACACTTCAGAAGGTCTTTTATTGTTACTCCATCCCAGAGAACATGATTTAAGGCTAAAGGTTTGTTTCCTGCCACAACAGAGATGCTACCAGGGGTACCTAAAGCCTGACACCCAACACAGCTCCTTTCTCACCCTGCCACCACCAGAAGCAGACAGATGGGTGCTGCACCTTCAGGCTGGGAGCACACACTGCCCCACTAGATGTGTTTTTAGGCAGCACTGCTCATGGATGAGACACCTGGGGACATGCTTTAGTGGTGGCCTTGGCGGTGCTGGGTGAAGGGTTGGACTCCTGGTCTTGGAGGGCTTTTCCAACTTAAATAATTCCATTATGTACTTGATATGAGTAGTCACAAAGCACAGCAAACTCACAGGACCTACAGTGACACACGGGCTAATCCTTCCCAAGACATTTTCGTCACCAGAGCTTTGGATGCACACCTGAAAACCACAGAGCTCTAGAATCTTCTTCCCTCTCATCCTCACCTTACCAAGGTCATCGGACTTCTTCCCACTTCCCAAAACACTTAACACAAAACTTACCCCAAAACCTCCTCCCACCTGCACAACCAAACTAAACCCATCAACACACAGCCAAGACTTGGCTTTTCTGCCTGCAGGGACTCAGATCCCTCCTGGCCCAGCAAGATGAACTTTGCATTGATGCAGCTGAACAGCTGGGAGGTGAATTCTGGAGTAAAATTCTGAGGTAAATTCCAATGGATTGAAGGATTTACTCATGTCTGGGCTGCAAAGCACGGTGGTGGAAGTACAATATGTTATAAATCACACTGAAATCTTCTGCTGGCTCCACATACAGAGTGTGCCAACACACACAGGCAGGTTCAAGCTTGCTGCGTTCCTTAATCCACAGGCACTGCTTCCCACCTCCTCCTTACACATCTGTGCTGCTTCTTGCCTTCAAATCTCAGCGGGAAAGGAAGAACCCGAACTGGTGACAATTGCACAAACTAATACCAGACAAGGTCCATTCATGCTCTCCTCCAAAATAAAGCTTCCCCAGGAAAGGAACTGATCTCCATTTGGCTGTTGTAAAGATTGTGAACAAGCTGGAAAGAAAGCAAGTGCTCAGACTGCTATTCATGCTGCCACTTCCTAATCATGCTCCATTCATTAATTGCTTATTATAGCTTGGATTTTGCTGATTCAGTTGCACATGTCTTCTTGCAAAAGGGACTGTCATTAAATATTAAATCAATTGTGTCTACTCTATGAAGTACAGGGAAAATCAAACCATTTCCTGTGACCCGAGCATCTTAAAACACCTTCTGCTGTCTGGTACAGCTCAGCGTTTAGAGGATCAGAACACTTTTTCTGACCATTAAAGCCCTGAAACTCCCCACATTTCTCCAGGAAACTCAATTTTAAAGCACCTTCTCTATTTCCAGTAATTCTTCTTCAGAAATGTGCTTTATTTTAGAATGAGGGTATCAAAAGTAGGCAGTACAATTTAGGGTCACACGGACATTTCTAAAGGCACATTACTTGGCAAGCTCTAACCAGAAATTACCTACAAAGTTTTAAAAGCAGAATGTAGAGAACAGGGTTTATTTTTGTGAGAGGTTTTTGTGATAAAGTTCTTGGGTTCACACAGATCTAAGGCAGATAAAAGCCAGAGCAATTACAAGTGTCACATCCCCTCACTCAGCTCATGTACATGAGCTGTTCCACACACAAAGAGGAACAAGAGACACGGGGATTTCCTCAGCCTCAGATTTACCAAATTTGGGGACAACAGGGAGGAGAAGATGGGGAAATTCAGTAATGGACTCTCAAGCTGTTCCAAAGGGTTCAGGCTTTGTGGCTGACTGTGCTTTGCAAGGAGCCAGGGACTGCAGGACACATTCATCCCTCACCCGGGTCTTTGTGCCCTTCCCGGGACAACCCTCTGCCCTGGAGAGTGCCCACAGCACTGCCCTGGGTGCTGGAAAACTCAATAAAGGCCTTAAGGACCAACACTGTCCAAACACCAGTGTTTGACTGACCCTCTGCCTGGTTTGGCTGGGAATGAGCTGTTTAATCCCAGGATGTGCTGAGCTGGGAGGGACCCCCAAAGATCATCCAGTCCAACCCTCAGCCCTGCACAGACCCATCCCCAAGAGTCACCCCCTGTGCCCCAGAGGATCATCCAAACCCTCCTGGAGCTCTGGCAGCCTTGGGGCTGTGCCCACTGCCCTGGGGAGCCTGGTCAGTGCCCAGCCACCCTCTGGGGGAAGAACCTTGTCCTGAGATCCAACCTGAGCCTGCCCTGACACAGCTCCAGGCCATTCCCTGGGCGCTGTCCCTGGTCCCCCCAGAGCAGAGCTCAGTCCTGCCCCTCCTCTGCCCCTCCCAAGGAAGTTGTAGCTCCTGTGGCAACACAAAAGCTCTGGGCAATCCAGGGAAGCAGCACAAACACACAGGCTTTGATTTCTTTGGAAACCAACTGAAGAGAAGTGCATCTGAAGCCTAAATGGGCTCATTTATTTCCATAAGCACAGTTTAGTCACAAGCATTGATGATAACACAGGTATTTTTCAGTGCTGGAGTTCGGAGGAGCACAAAAGCATGTTCTTAAATTACACTAATCCCATCCTCTGCCAAAGTGATCATTTAATACTTCTGTTTACATTAGCAAATGTTTTATAGCACACTCCTCTGATACAAGTCTTCCCTGAAGCATCATGTTCTGAACTTACAAGAATAGGTAATAATTCTGGAGTCTGGAAGGGAAAATTGACAATTAGTGGAATGTATTGCAGAAAAAACTTGGTGCTGTGTCTATAAATCCATGGTCACAGTGTTTCCAGATGACACTGTGCAGCATAATGACAGTAAGAGAATCTCCAAACAGCCACTAAACAAACTGGAGTTACCTTCCCCAAAGCACTTTCTTACCAACTGAGTTTAAAGAAGATATTGGGCCTTCTAAGCACTGAAGGCTTCTGACACTTCTGACTGCACACACAGAGTGTGCTTCTGTGACCTCTGCTTCAAAAGGAAATGAAAGAAAAAGCTGTTCTGTGTCCCTACCTAAATCCACAGTAGAGACAAACATAAAGCCCTAATTTTTTCCATTGGGAGTCTGACACGTCCAGTTCTGCTGGGATTTCCACAGCTCCCTGGAGCCAACCCCACCTGCCTCATGGTCAAGGCACCAGGCTGCTGCCTGCCCTCCAACAGGTCACAGGAGCAGGCTTAAAAATAATCAGTAAATATAAAGCACAGGTGGAAAAGTGTGTCTTTGGAATACTTACTTGCCTAATTTTCAAGAAAAAGCGGGATCTCCATACACTGATATGGGTTTGCACCAAAGAATAAAGATCAATACCCGTGTTTATTCAGCAGCATGATGGTTTGTATTAGTGTTGGAAAAGCAGTGGAGCAGTAAAGAGGCTTTTTCCTCTCTGCAAATCATTCCAAAGGCACCAGAAGTTGCAGCCCCACTCCTGGAGAGGCTCCAGGCACCAGCAGCACCTGCACACACAGCACAGCAGCTCTTCAGAGCTCCAGGGCCTTGGGGAGGCAGGAGAAATAAAAACCAAACAGTCTGAGGTCTGAAGCTGAGTTTGCTTTACCTTCTACCCCTGGGATCTTCAGGGGACAGCTCAGTCACAGGCTCAAGAGTTCCTTTGGAGAGCACCAGGACCTCACAGTGGTCTGAAGCTTCCTCATGAAGGACAGCACCCAGGGAATGGCCTGGAGCTGTGTCAGGGCAGGGGCAGGTTGGATCTCAGGACAAGGTTCTTCCCCCAGAGGGTGGTTGGGCACTGACCAGGCTCCCCAGGGCAGTGGGCACAGCCCCAAGGCTGCCAGAGCTCCAGGAGGGTTTGGACAACACTCCCAGGGACAGGGTGGGATTGTTGGGGTGTCTGTGCAGGGCCAGGAGCTGGACTGGATGATTTTGCCCCTCAGGACAAGAAAGACCTTGAGGGGCTGGAGCGTGTGCAGGGAAGGGAACGGAGCTGGGAAGGGGCTGGAGCAGCAGGAGCAGCTGAGGGAGCTGGGGGGTCTCAGCCTGGAGAAAAGGAGGCTCAGGGGGGACCTTCTGGCTCTGCAACTCCCTGACAGGAGGGGGGAGCCGGGAGGGGGTCGGGCTCTGCTCCCAGGGAACAAGGGACAGGAGGAGAGGGAACGGCCTCCAGCTGTGCCAGGGGAGGGGCAGGTTGGACATCGGGAGGAATTTCTCCATGGAAAGGGTGGTCAGGGATTGGAAGGGGCTGCCCAGGGAGGTTTGGAGTCCCCACCCTGGAGGTGTCCAAGGAAGGGCTGGAGGTGGCACTCAGTGCTCTGAGCTGGGGGACAGGGTGGGCATTGGGCACAGTCGGACTCGACGGGCTGGGAGGCCTCTTCCAGCCTCAGTGGCTCTGTAACTCTCTTGTGCATCCTTCCAGCTCAGGAAGTTCCATGACTCCCTGTGCTGCCCGGCAGAACAAAAATCCCTGGAGCCACACGGGCACGGGACAGATTGGACAGTATGGCACCCACGGACAGCAAATATCCAGCAACTTGTCTCTGGACTGCAAAATTCTCCTGGTTTTGGTGAGCCCTGTTCTGAGGCAGTTCCTTTATGCTTTGTCACTGATACTCAATGCTTGATTTCTTTACTTGCTCTCCCAGAAAATTTTCAGGTGGCATCTTTCCAAGCACTGTAAAATATTACTTTTTTTTTATGGCTGAAACTATAAAAAGCCAAGGGTAAGAGTGTTTTTCATGCAATGCTGGATCAGACCCACGACTATCTATTAGGAGACGAGACACACAACTAGTTCTGAGTTTCTCCTAGAGATGTAAGTACCTTTTAATATACTCCCATGTGTGATTCAAAGAGAATTTCACATCTGAAACAGTCATGGCTTTTTCCTTCTACACGCTCTTGATTCCTTACTAGATTTTCCTTCAGTTATTTGATGAAGAGAAAGCACTACATCTTGCCTCCCTCTTCCTTCTCATTGTTTGTGTGTGGGATTGAAACACAACAAAAGACTCTTGGCAAAAGGTAAAACAATGTATTGTAGTAACATATTGTGCATGCAAGAGACAAAGAGCTCTTTTGACCTCCTCTGTTTGCAATAAGCAGCAATCACAACAAATAAACAGCCACGAAACTCTATTTCCCAGCAAATATCACCCTCATAATTCAAGTAGTTTGTTTTTGTCTTCTGAAGTGCTGTCCTTCTCCTCAGACTCATTTCATCAAGCCTGGCTAAACACCCCAGGGCAGGACACGATTCAGTAACTGGCACATCACAAATGTTCCAGCTCCCAAAGACCTGAGGAAAGCATCAATAAAGAGCCCTCTTACATCTTATTTGCAGATCTCCACCACATCTACCAAACCCAACGTGCTCCTCTGGGCAGGGAGGGAAGGGCAAAAAGCATTTTGCTTCAAGCAAAGCTTAAAGGAGGTTGAGTAGTCTCAATTTTGGGGAAGAAATGGGACACTAAGACCAGTGTGAAGGCAGGTGTGATCTCATGGCCCTCCAGGCCCATCCCCCTGGACAGCCCTGATGTGTCTAAGTTGCATCCATGTTCATGACTTTCCAAATGTGTATTCTGTTTGGATTATAAAGCCAAAATGGAATTCTTTGACCCTGCAACATCCTACTAAACTGAGGGGAGGCTGAGACCCAAAGGCATGAGGGCAAGAGGCTCTCCAGGGGTGGGAGAGACCCCAGAGGGAGCAGGGCCTCCCTCCACCCACAAATGTTCCAGCAGCCAGCAGTGACATACTGAGAGCCCACAGAGGGCACACACAGACCAATGTAAATAAAAATTAAATCAAGGCGTGATTTAGTTTCTTGAAGTTAAATTGTCAAAAAACGACCCAAATTCTACCCAGAAGGTAAAACTCCCCATCTTTTGCACTACATTCCAAAGAAAGACTTTCAACTTGCTGCTACACGAGGTCTCTGGTAATAAAACCAGCTCAAGCCAGATGGTGCCAAAAAGCACAACTGCTCCCAGGCTCCCAGAGAAGGCTCCTATGGAAATAAATGGGTGATTCAGCCACTTGAGACACTGGAGTGTAGTGGCTCTGACTCAACCCCCAGACACACCACTGGGAAAAATTAAAATCAAGGCCGTGATATGAAACTGTTCCATCTTTAGCAACGGCTGCAGGTGATGGCAAAGCCCCGCCCAAGTCATGGCTCTAAGGCCTCGAGGTCCCTGTGATAACACAAACCAGGGGAATGCTGGAAAAAGCAAATCAAGCCCCCAGCACACCTCCAAAGTTTTTCTATCACAGAATCACAGGATGGTTTGGGTTGGAAGGGACATAAAAGCCCATCCAGTCCCACCCCTGGCCATGGGCAGGGACACCTTCCACTAGCCCAGGTTGCTCCAACCTGGCCTTGGACACTCCCAGGGATCCAGGGACAGTCACAGCTTCTCTGGGCAACCTGTGCCAGGGCCTCCCCACCCTCGCAGCCAGGAATTCCTTCCCAATATCCAATCTAAACCCACTCTCTGGCAGTGGGAAGCCATTCCCTGTGTCCTGTCCCTCCATCCCTTGTCCCCAGTCCCTCTCCAGCTCTCCTGGAGCCCCTTTAGGCCCTGCAAGGGGCTCTCAGGTCTCCCTGGAGCCTTCTCTTCTCCAGGTGAACCCCCCCAGCTCTCCCAGCCTGGCTCCAGAGCAGAGGGGCTCCAGCCATGGGAGCAGCTCCGTGGCCTTCCTGTGCTGGTACCCCAGAGTGTTCCAGAAGGGAATGAAACCCTTTGCTTACCTATCAGGGGAAGAAATTCAATCTAACCCTGCCCTCTATCATTTTTAAGCCATTCCCCTTCATCCTATCACTTTTCCAAAGCCCCTTTCCATGCTCTGGACCCCCAGGCAGGGAGAAGGAAGGGGCAGGGTGTCCTGCTGGGAAGCCCTCAAGTAATCTGAAAAAAATCAAGCTGTGGAAGTTTCTTATCACTTCCCCCATCCTTCCTCTTCACTTTAAAATCCTGAGGCTTCCCTGCACGGGAGCAGCTGTCAAGAGATTTGCAGCAGCAGGAATTTGTCATCCTCACCCAGTGATCCAATAGTCCCAACAATCGTGGGTATTATTTTACTTAAATCTACTCCTTAATCCCATAATACCATAAAATACCACTGAATCAGAGCTTAGCAGGGTTCCAGAAAGGAGGAGACTTTTAAAGAGATAATGAGAACTCCACTTTTATATTAGATAGGATTGAAAGGAGAGAATAGAGGAGGCAGAAGGGACCAGATGGGCAGATTATTTCATAGTTTTCCTTAATATGATTTCTTCAACCTGGAGCATCTGTTAATTCCACTATCAGAGATTAGATGCTGGATAAGATGGACAGGCAGACTGATCCAACAAAGCAATTTTTATTTTCCTGCTACACACAGGAGAGGTTCCCATTGAATCATATACCATAGAATAAAACCGAGGTGCAGAAAACCTGGCAGCAAAGCAGGGAATGTTCCAGTCCCTGGGATCCCATGTAAATATGCTTCACTTTCAATATAGAAAACAACACATCTTCCTAAACCCCCCCCACCCTCCACGGGCAGAAAATGCTGTGAGTGGATCAACAATAAAACTCACAGATCAGCCTTGTCCTTCACAGTTTTTTGCAGAAAATTGAAGAAAATCTCTACAGAGATTTTTTTTGGAGATTTGTGTAGGAGTCCTGCAGCCTGCAGGCAGCACCTTGGGTATTTCCAGTCTGGAAGCCGTAATTGTTTTCCAGAACAGGCAGGAATCTCATCTTAAAGGCAAAAAACCCAATCAAACAAGTTAGAAATGTGTTGCCTGTGCCTGTCTCTTTTATGCCACTGTTTTGTAGTAAGTTCTGAAGTAAAGTCCCTTGCACCAAAACATCCCTCCTGCCTTATTTTGGCTAAAGGAGGAGCTCCCTTGGCCATCCAAAATGTAACGTATTCTGTGATTCACTCTCAAAGCACCTTGCAGTGCTCACCCAGCACACCCTTTGCTGCTCAGCACAAGGTCAGGCCCAAGAACATCAGTATTAATTAGCTCCAGACTAAGGTCTGACAGCCCCAGCTCCCTGATGGCACGAGCAGCACACATTATTCCATGTATCCATACTATCAGCAGCACTTTTTTGGGAACCAGTGCAGTGCAACGCCCAATCCTGTTCCAGGGGTGAACAGCAGGGCACGGTTTCAACCTCCCAGCACAGGGGAGCAGCCTCAGCTTTTGGGAAAGGAAAAGGAAACCTCTCACCCTGCATTTTATAGTTGAAGCCAAGATGATTATCCAAACCACCAAAAAGAGACATCCCAGTTCCTCAGATCAGGGCAAACAAGGTGTTCCACACCCCTGCTCCTGCTGCTGGGGAAGATCTTGCCCTCTCCCAAGCACCATCCTGTACCCAGCACCTCTGGGACCATTTTCTCCAGGGAAAATCACCTCCCTCCTTTCTGCTGCCCCTGGGCAGGGACAGAAGCCCCTCAGCTGGGAGTGGTGCTGCCTCCCCATCCCCAAGCCCTGCCTGCAAACCACTCTGAGCAGGGACACCTGAACCTGAACCCCCAGTGATGGGGCCCAATTTCCTCTGAACTCTCCTTCCCCTGCTTCACTTTGGCCACAGGCGCAAAGGGGGAGCAGGAAGAGGGCTCACAGTGACCCTCAACCACGATAATCTTTCTTTAAGAGAGAGAAGATGGAAAGGAAAGGATGTGAGAGCAGCAGCCACTGCCAGGCCCAGTCCATCAGCATTCTGGTTCTTTCCTTGAAGCACACAGGCTTCACTATTATATTTAAAACTAACATGCTTTGTAATTCT
This sequence comes from Cephalopterus ornatus, assembly GCA_013396775.1. Lineage (NCBI taxonomy): Eukaryota > Metazoa > Chordata > Aves > Passeriformes > Cotingidae > Cephalopterus > Cephalopterus ornatus. The sequence continues at coordinate 818,666 of VZRE01005285.1, read as the reverse complement.
TATCAGCTGGAGGGTTCTCTACAGTTCTTCCCCACTAATGCTGCAATTTCAAAGCCATTTAGGCTAATTTCCTTCGACCGGAATCTATTTTAATCAGAGCCCAGGATACTTGACTTAAATGGTTTGTGTTCAACCCTTCATAAAATCAGCCATAAAGCTGCAGGCACAAAGTACTGAGAGGAGCCTGGAGCCAGAGGTAGGAAAAGCTGAAACTTTTCAAATCCTCCAGCAAACTCCAGCCAATTTCATACCAGACCAACTGTTCTCTTGCAACACCAAGACAATCGATCCCCAAAATCTAAAAAAAAAAAAAAGCAACGAAGAAAACACACTCCTGAAGTTCTTACATAGGTAAAAGTTATGCAGCTGCAGTCAGTGCCACAAATTCTCTCCAAAGGATCAGCCCAGCTCCAAAATGAAGCATTTCTAAGGAATTGCTGTGCCTGCTCTGTCCTCTCCACCACTCTGCCATGAAATGACAGATAGTGGCACCGAGGGAAAATACAATGTGAGCCTAAAAATGTCAGAATTCATCCTTTTCTTCCCCCAGAATCTGGAAAAAACCACATTACTTCTCAAATTAATTCTCAGGAAGTAATGCTGAAATCAGAGTTCTGGATGAGAAATGGAAATAAGCAGCTCAGCCTCAGGTAACAGCTCGAGGAGGTCCCACTCCAAGGATTTGCATTGTAGTGGGATTTGCATCTCACAGAGCCAAAGGTGCAATTTGTAGCTGCAATTCAGTTTGTCCTGAACCACCCCAGCAAAACTACAGCCTGGACCTCCTCTCCTTGGAAAACTCAGCCAAGGATTTGTGTTGTCAGCGGCTGACAGCCCTGGAAACTCAGAGTGGCTGCTTGAAATTCCTGCAGCATTTGGGGAAGGGAAGGAACAAAAGCTCTCCCAGCCCGAACAATTTGCTGGAGCCAGGGAGCTGCAGGATTTTCAGTGCTCTGCAGATGCCAAGCAACAGCTTTGTCACTGCCCCCACGACACACCCATTGGACAAGTATCTTCCAGCATCTAAATCTCTCTCAGCTCCTTTTTTTTATCAGGGATTTCACTCCAGGCCTGGACAAATTGACACTTTGCTATTTTGAGGAACTCTCCACTGGCCATATCTAAAATTAACCTTCACAAAGATAAACTCACAGGTGTCTTTTCTCACACTCTGAGGGAAATGGTGTGTCGCCTCTTTTTAAGTCTGTCCTTCTGTGGTGCTTCGCAGGCAAACATCACCATCACCTTAAAAGATCATTCTGGCAAAAAAACTAGAGGAAGGATGTTGCTACCTGAGCAACTCCCTTCAAAGGCCCAGAGCTCCAGCAGGAGATCCCACAGTGTCCCAGGAGCAGCCCAAGGGCAGCCCCAGAGCCCTGGAGGTCCTGCAGGGATGTGAAGGAGCTGATAAGGGAGAGAGAGGGAAAGTCTTTGCACACATTTACAGGGTAATAAACACCAAGGTCAACAGCTCAGGGAACAGCCCTCGGCTGGTGAAAGCTGCTGTGAGACTCTGATGGCACCACTTCCACCCAAAGTCATGTACTGCTTTAGGAAAGCAGAGAGAAGAGTGGGAAGAAAATCACTTTTTTCCCCTGATAAATCGTCTTAATGAATTATGTCACTCTCTACAGCTAGCTGGAGCCAGGTGGGGATGAGCCTCCTCTCCCAGGGAACAAGTGACAGGGCAAGAGGAAACGGCCTCCAGCTGTGCCAGGGGAGGGTCAGGTTGGGTATTGGGAAAATGTCTTCACTGAAAGGGTGTCCAGCCCTGGCACAGCTGCCCAGGGCCGTGGGGGAGTCACCACCCCTGGAAGTATTCCAAAAGCATGTGGATGTGGCACTTGGAGATACGGTTTACTTGGAACACCATGGTGCTGGGTTTGCAGTTGGACTCAGTCTCAGAGGGCTTTTCCAACCTTAGTGATTTTGTGATGCCCTGGTCTCAGTTTCAGCCAAACTAACCCCAGCTGCTCATTCCTGAGCAGGACCCTCTGAACAATAATGAGGGAAGAGCCAAGAGTCCCAAGCCAGAGCATGGAAACCACCACCCTTCCTGTGGTGCCACCCAAAGCTGAGCACTCCCTCATGGAGCAACAGGTACTTACTTGGTCGGCCGATAATCCGGGATGGAACGATCCAGAGAGATTTTCTCACTGAGGTAGGAGTTGTAGCCATATTTCTCATGGGGTCCCTTTGCCTTCTCCTCCTCCTCAGGGGACAGGGTGGCTGGAAGGCCGCCCTTCCCACGCCCCCCATAGCCTTCAATGAGACCGAGTGACTTGGACAGACCTGGAGAGAAAACAAAGACCACCAGCACTGTTAAAATCCATCTCTGTTCTTTCCAGCCATCAAAGACATTCAAATACTCCAAAAATCCAAGGTTGGTTTGCTGAAAACATTCCAAATTCTAGTTCTCTGGCCCAGTGCTGGAACAAAACTGCTTCAAGTCTTGAAATTCCTCATGGCTCAGGCACACTGGTCCTGAGAGCTCCACCACTGGCATCCAAGTGATAACCTGTCCCAGGGATCTGTGTATTTATTTAGTTGTTAGGGAGGTTATTTAGGCCTCCTTCCCACTCTCAGAGAGGTAATTACACAGAAGGTTAGGTGTCCCCAGGAGAAGGAGAGGTTGAACACAGAGTAAGAATAAAATAGGGTTGGTTAACTGCCAAGTGAATGAATTTTTGCTCGCTGTGAGCGGTGAACAGCATACAAATGTTACAGATTTAAAAACAATTTCCCCCTCAAAGCTTTCTTATCTTTTAAAGTACACCATTCCCAGACCTTTATCAAGGGGAATTATTTATTTATATCTGCAGAGCTGAGGGAAATAGGCAAAGTTCAAAACATAAAGAGCTCTGTGCATGATTTTGTGCTGACTGTGGGAAGCCAAGTTCATGCCCATGTTATTATTTATTAGACAGGATACCTGGAATTTTAATATTTTTCATTAGCAGAGACTCTCTCTTTCTGTCAGAAACATGAAAATAATGTTGAATTCGTTTGGTTTGCTTTTTTGTGTGTTGTTTTTTTAATTAAAGACACCAGGGTAAATTCTCCTTTGTTTCGGTGGCAGAGCAGGACAGATTTTGTGACCTCTGTTGCTTCTGAAGGGACAATAACCTTGAGGTTCTGCACAGGGCTTCAGGATGAGCTTGATCCAGCTCCCAAACCTCCCATGGACCTCCTCTGCCCTGGACAACACATTCCTGCCTCCCTCCGAGACACAGATTGAAACACATTTTTCCTCCAAAAGTAGCATAGAGAGGCAGAAAGAAAATCACCTGGGAATGTAAATCACAGTTGGAAGCACGAGTTGAATTATTAGTAGCAGTAGTATTAGTATTGTTATTCCTGTTATTCCTATTATTCCTTCTGACAAGGAACCTCTGCACATCCTTCCCTGCTCCATCAGACCGCTGGAGTCCCTCTGACCACACTTGATTAGATTTTACCCCAGGATAATCACAACAAATCAACTGCCAGGAGCCGCTGGCTGTGACGTGGGGATGGATGACACATCCAAGCTGCCTTTCTCCATCTCTAGGCTCAGAAGAGCCAGAGGAGCTGGGCAAGAAGCTGGGCAAGGGGACACTTTGTGGCCTGCAGAAGGTCAGGAGATCACTCTGTGAACTTCCCAACCCCACACAGGGGACACAGCCGGGTTGTGGAGGGAAGAGACACCAATTTCATTTCACACACAGACCACAGCAGGGTTAAACAGTACTTGTAAAAAAAATATATTCTCACAGAGACAAATCTTCTCAAAATGTCTGCTTCTTCCTCAAAATCTGATCTTTCTGCCCAAACACATTTCCTCAGAGCACCCCAGGTCTTGTCCAGTTCATCAGCTGAGGGTTTTACCACTCTAACAGACACATTCTAACAAAAACTCAGTTTATCATTTTAATTCCTTCTTCTTCATGTTCGCCACAAATCAGTTCCACCAAAATCCGTAACAAATTCTTCCTGTCTCTCCAAGGACTGGAACACTGAGCTATGAAGCCCTTCCACAGCTCACTTCCACTACAGGAGCCCTCAGCATCCACCAGTTTGCTTTTAAAGCTTAATTTTGGTTTTCTTGATCCATTTTAACACATTTCTCACTCCACCAGTGCTTCTTCTATCAGTGCTTTGAATCTGGAAGAGGGGCTGAAGGGCAGTGGGCACGTTCTGAGGTGGGCAAGGCCCGGCAGAGGCTCTGTGGATGAAGGACGTCGGTGCTGGGCAGTGGCACCTGGGGTTCCCCCTCAGTGGGATATCAGAACCCAAACATCACAGCACCTGGCTCTGTTTAAAGCAGGTTTTAAAAACACGGTCTTGGTTATTATCAAGAGATTATAATCTGAGCTTAACTCAGACACTCAAGGCAGAGCTTCTCCCAGAGCTCCACACTTGCAGTCAGCAGGGAAAGACTCATCCCTGCCAGGCTGATCCATCCACCACCGGATCTCTCAGCCTCCCTCTCAGTCTCTTATCTCTGTCCAGACCAAGAGAATTGCACTCCCAACTCCAGCACCTCAGGGAAGTACCTGGAATTCCAGGTGAGGAATCCCTGCTCGGTGTTCAAAACTCCAACACCCTCTGAGGCCACACCAGCCTTTCCACGTTGGTGCAGCTGAGCTGGTCTTTGCAGCAGTAGGACAGGCCTGGAGCAAGGATATCTTTGCCAAGGAATTCTGCAGGCTGGGTGTTCCCTCCAGCCAGACCTTTAATCCAGTGACACCGACTGGGAGAGTGGGGTGGGAGCTGCTGGACAGCTCCAGGACACATTTACTTGACCTTCTGTGGTTCTGTTACACAACAAGAGACACCAGGGGATGGTGCACTCCCTGTCTCTCCCAAGGCACAGGCAAGGCATGGGCAGAGCCCACGCAGACCCCTCTGTGCTCTCCTGCTCGGGAGGAGGCTCTGCTGTGACACTGCAAAATGAGGGACCTGGTCAAATGAAGCCTCTCTTGAGGAACCAGAGAGAGGCAACACATGATTTATAGCCCCCAGCTTTGACTGACAAACCCTTAATGCCATTAATGGCTTTATTCTGTGACCATAGTCATGACAACCAGACACACCCACATCCCAGCACACCTTTCTCTCTCCTCACTGAGTATATTCTCTTATTTCTGTACATTCTGTCCTTCTACTGCTCTGAACTCCGTCTCAGGAAGCGCAGATAAATCCAAGTCATTTAACCAAGGCAGTCAATCACGGTGATCCATCCATATGTGTTGGGCTGGGCACTGCTGTGATCCATCCCCTGCCTTCCAGGAGAGCAGCCAGGATATCCCACAGCCCCACAGGGAGAGTCATGGAGATGAGCATTCCCAGGAGTGATGTGACAGGGAGGATCTCCCTGCCTGTCTCTGTGCTGGTTGAACAGCCTGGGCTGTCAGGAGGGCTCAGCCCTGAGCGGGGATGTCACCTTGGTGTGCAAGAGTCAAGGAACGTTTGGCAAGGAAGGTAATTCATGTCCAAACAGAAGAGGAAGAAATTCGCTTCCAGCTGGCTGGAAAGGTGCCTCAGGAGAGGCAGGACTGGAAACAAATGGTTCCAGCAGATCCTCGTCCACTCAATCCTTTCACTGGTTTTTATTAACCACATTTTGGGCTGCACAAAGGGCACCTTTCTGTGAGCTTGAGGTGCCTCTGCTGTAACTTCAGAAGTTCCCCTCAGCCCAGCCCATGTGGCTGCTTCAGCCAGGCAGGAACCAGGGAAAGCTGCTTCTCACAGGGAGCTCCCAGGGCTTTGCATCAACCCACATTTCATGTCAGAATCCCAGAATATCCCCCATTGGAGGGGACCCACAAGGATGATCAAGTCCAGTTCTTCTATGACTGGCCCATACAGGGATCCAACCTACAACTCTGTTGTTATCAGCACCATGCTCTGACCAACTGAGCTAATTTTGGGAGCACAGAGACACCCACCCAACTTCCCAGGCCTAAGTGAGGGCTCACTAAGGGCTCCCCTGACCTCCAAATGACCTTTTCCAGTCCCTGCTGACACCCCTGTCCCTGCAGCAGGACTCCAGGGTGTCAGGAGCAGGGAGCTACAGCCTGCAGGCTTTGGGAGGCGGCATTTCCTGCCTGCCCTTCACAGCCTGCGTGGAAACACCACAGGACAAAGGATCCCTCACTGTGTCCAAAGAGCAAAATGCTGCAGATGAAGGACTTGGTGCCTCTGGAGCTGCAGGAGCAGGAGGGGAACAAAGTTCTGAAGGCGTTTGATCCCCACGCAACTGTCCAGGGCTGGTTTCCAGCACAGCCTTCTGCTGTGGCCTCCTACCAACATCTGCTTGTGGCACCTTCCCTTGAAAACTTCCTTTGCCAAACTTCCTCTGGAGGGGCAGAGGAGGGCAGCTCCGATCTGTGTGAGCAGGGACAGCACCCAGGGAACGGCCTGGAGCTGTGTCAGGGCAGGGGCAGGTTGGATCTCAGGGAAAGGTTCTTCCCCCAGAGGGTGGTTGGGCACTGACCAGGCTCCCCAGGGCAGTGGGCACAGCCCCAAGGCTGCCAGAGCTCCAGGAGGGTTTGGATGATCCTCTGGGGCACAGGGGGTGACTCTTGGGGCTGGGCCTGTGCAGGGCTGAGGGTTGGACTGGGTAGACCTTGGGGGTCCCTCCCAGCTCAGGAGATTCTCTGATCCTGTGATTCTATAAAACCTTTTTAAAATCAGCCTAGAAGGGCCAGAAGTCACACACAAAGACACAACGAGCAAGAAAGAGCAAGAGCATGATCCCATCAGTTTGTTTCCTCCAGGAACAGGGCTAATAAGCAACGAGTCAAAACTGCTCCCAATTCACAGAGAGAATCCTTCATCATTCTGGGCAGGCACCAAAGCAGAAGTGCTGAACCACTGCCAGAAAGTCTCTCCTGATGTCTGCTCCAGCCCATCTACAGCGATAAATAGCACTAATCCCCCTCAAAAAGGCTTGATCTTGGGAGACAATTCACTCCCTGGGGAATTCTACCAGCTCTTGAGGTGGTAACGAGCTGCAGCACCATGAGATGTTCAGTGCACATCAGAGCTCTGAGCAGCCACCAGCTTCACTCCTCCTAGAGCCAATTCACCCAAGTTCCTTACAAACAAAACCAAGGTTGTTTTTTTTTCAGAATCTCCTAAAAATTCTGAACTTTGCAATAAAAGGAATATATTGCTCTTATACTGCAGGAATAGAAGGATAAAACCCACACCACTTAGAGCTGCCAAGATCTGAGTCCCTTCTGCTGAAATGGCCAGACATGGGACCCCTGGGGACTGCCAAAGAGTTGGTTTTCTTCAAGATGATATAAAAATTTAATCTCTACAGAAAAATTATTCCTCGACTGAGTACAATTCTAGTAAATATATTAGTCTCTTCTTAAACTGGCAGTGTATTTCCTGAGGAGACAGGAGTTTTCTAGGATAGAGAAAACCTTTAGTAAAACACAATATAATGGGATATCCAGCCTTCATTTCCAAACAGTCTCCCTTGGAGCTGCTGGGAGGGGAAAGCATTTTGCTCCATGTCAGCCTGGATGAAGGAAAACATTAACCCTGATCTAAACCTCAGCTGAGCAAACTTTAAGGTGGCTGGGAAAGAGGGAAGAGGACCTGAAATTAAAAGGCATCTCTGATAAACAGGGGTCTTGAGCCTTAAATGCTGAGGGTGGAAAAGAACATCAGCCTTCCAGTACCGTAAAGGGGATCACAGGAGGGCTGGAGAGGGACTTGGGACAAGGGGAATGGCTTCAAACTGACAGAGAGAGGGTTTAGATTGAATATCAGGAAGAAATTCTCCCCTGTGAGGGTGGGGAGGCCCTGGCACAGGTTGCCCAGAGAAGCTGTGGCTGCCCCATCCCTGGGAGTGTCCAAGGCCAGGTTGCAGCAACCTGGGACAGTGGAAGGTGTCCCTGCCCATGCCAGGGGGTTGGAATGAGATGATCCTTAAGGTCCTTTCCAACCCAAACCATTCTGTGATTCTAATATAGGAAAGACTTCTGTAAAAGCAGATTTTTCAGCTGCCTCTTTCTTTCTTTATATCATCCTGCTGCAGGAGTTACGGAGTACACACAGCTCAGGTTGAAAGGCACATTCCTGTAATAAAGAGGAACATAAACCCCTCCTCCTCCAGAAGAGATAAATAATACTGAAATGGTCCTGAAAACACGGGAACCATAAAGAGAAAATTAAAGGAGATGTCCCTGAAAATTACAGCCCCCATTAAGTTGAGCACCAGGATCTTCCAGCCTGGAGAGCTCTCACAGGAATTTGGGCTCCTGGCCTCTCTCAGCCAGAGGTCTGAAGGCCAACAAGACTTTTCTGACTCGGGGAAAAGCCAAATCAGTGGGGTAAATGGCCCAACCTGTGCCTGTGTTCCAGCACTCACAGTGCTCCTGGTGCCTCCATGTGACCTCCAGGGGCATGGAGAGAGAGGACACAACTGAGAGGCTTTTAGGGCATTTTGTGAGAAAATACAATAGCTACCAAAGGGAAAAATGTCCCAGGTAATGCTGGAAATTACAGAAAACTGCTGGAGTTTGTCCTGCTGATTGCTGCACATAAAATTAAAGGAGGACTCATGAAGGATAAGGCTAATTGGCAGATGAACAGGCACCAATTTTCCTTTGCAGCTTTAGAGCAACCTGGGACATGGGATTTTCCTTTTTCTCCCTGTTTTTACACAATTTTTAGCCAGTCCTTGCTCAGGCCTTTTGTTTACTAGAATAAATAACTCTGACTGTAGGTTACATCAAGGAACCTGTGGGAACTCTGGAGGGAACACCAAACACAGCTGGCTCTGGGACCTTCCCTGGCACTCACCTCCTTCTCAGAGCATCCTTATCCTCCTGCAGAGGGAACCAGAAGTAGGAGTAAAGGGAGCACCAGAAAAGAGATGGGGGGAAAAAATATATATATTTTTTTTTAAATAAGCTTAAATATTAGAGTCCAGTGAAAAACCAGTATTCCCCTGAAGCCTGCACAGTTTTATTCAGTGTACATGTAAAGTTTATTTTTCCCACTTACCAAAAGCCAGTATATCCCCAAAATCAGATGCTGCAGCACTTCCAACAAATCCCCTTTGCCAAAGGATCAATGTCCTTCCCTTTGGACAGTACTTTTCCAGTGAGCTGTTCTTTAGCATATCAGAACATCTCCTTCAGCTGCAGGGATCCAAGAGCTGCCTGGTGTCCTTCACCATGCAAATGATGTGGTGGTTTACTGCAGAGATTAACATGAACATGGGCACTGGAAAAAGAAAACTTCCAACCTCTGCCTCCACACTGAATGACAAATGTGAGCTCAGAAAAAGCAGCAGATCCCAGACTTGGCAAGCAGGGATTTTAGCCAGACACAAACTGAAAATACAGCATATTTTACCTGTAATGCAACATACTGCATCTCTAAGAAAGCTCCTGCCTATGTAAAATGATGTGAATAATTCTCCCTGAAATGAATTTGGCCAACAGAGCATTAAGATTTCACTTAAATAATTGTGACAGGTGGGTGTGGGTGAATAGAACATATTTTCCTGCAGCCCAGCCAGGCAAGGACCAAAACAGGATGGGCACAGCTCCACATTAAATACATTAAAGTGTTCAGGGCCAGGCTGGATGGAGTTCTGAGCATCCTGGTCTGGTGGAAGGTGTCCCTGGGGGGTGGAACAAGCTGAGCTTTAATGTCCTTTCCAACCCAAAATATTCTGGGATTCTATGATTTAAGGCAGATTAGATGATGATTTGTAGGAGAATGATTTAAGCACAGATGCATTTACATCTTTATGGGAACGTTTTCCGAGGTTTCTTCCCACCTTGTAGTGTGTGGAAAGGGTGGGAGAGCACAGTCACACTGCCCAGGGTTTGAAATCTCATTTCTGATATTTAGACATAAATATACATTTATGTATCTATACACACACATTCAAAATTGAAGTTTTCTTATCTATATGAAAATGGAGACACAGAGAAATTCCCCTCAGAGCCAGAGGAAGGATCAGCACCCACTGCAAGGACAAATACAGTCATCAGGGGAATGTCAAAGCCAGTCTCACCCTGGTGAGGCCATTACACCACCAAGTTCTGGTTCCAAATGAGAATTGCCCAATCGAGATTTGCCTCTGGCACAAAAGTTAACAGAAATCCTTCAACTGGCCAAGGCTTTTTAGTTCTGAGGAATAATTTAGTTGATTCCAGGTTAGAAGAGCTTGGACATAGTTCTGTGCTCGCTGAAAGTCTGAAGATATTGGAATCCACCATCCTGCTTCACATCTATAAAATCACTGTTGAAGGAGGAAGGATTTAGCAACAGAGTCACAAATGTGGGGGCTGGGGAAAGCTCTTTGCAGCTCAGCAGGGAGAACAAGCAGTGCCTCTGTGGGAGGCTCAGGCAGAGAGATCTTGTTCAGACACAAAAGACAAGACTGGAGGTGATTTATATCCCTGGGAAAACCCTGGACACCTGTGAAGCATTCATGGGAATTTAATAATTAGAGGAACGCTCTTCTCTGGTGGGTGCTCAGATCACCACCCAGGAGATGCTGCTGCTGCTGGAGCTGCCCTTCCAAAGGAGAAATTCCAGTCCAGGGGCCCATCACTTACAGTGTCACAGGTTTCACAGTCATGGGATGTGCTGAACTGGGAGGGACCCGCAAGGATCATGGAGTCCAACCCTCAGCCCTGCACAGGCCCAGCCCCAAGAGTCCCCCCTGTGCCCCAGAGGATCCTCCAAACCCTCCTGGAGCTCTGGCAGCCTTGGGGCTGTGCCCACTGCCCTGGGGAGCCTGGTCAGTGCCCAGCCACGCTCTGGGGGAAGAACCTTGTCCTGAGATCCAACCTGCCCCTGCCCTGACACAGCTCCAGGCCATTCCCTGGGTGCTGTCCCTGGTCCCCCCAGAGCAGAGCTCAGTCCTGCCCCTCCTCTGCCCCTGCCCAGGCAGTTGGAACTGCAATGAGGTCTGCCCTCGGTCTCCTCTGCTCCCAAAATGACCAGTTATACCCTGCTGCCCTTCACGTGCTCCATGGTTTCTAATGGATATGTCTTTCCTGTGCTTTTCCCACCCTCACCTTGTGCCCCCCCTGGGCTGGCACAGGGATCCCTGTGACCAGGGGGCAGCTCCCAGAGCTCTGTGGGATGAAATGGGCTGGAATAAACCACATCATCCCATCAGCAGATGCAAGACACAAGCTTTGGAAGGAAGGATCTGTATTCGGCAGGCAGGGCATTGATACATCTGAGGCAGTTTCCAAGTGCTGGAGTGACAAATAGAACACCAGCATCAACTCACAGTTCCTGGGAACAGACTGGGATCTGTGAGTGGGGAGGGATGGAGGGGATCTGCAGAAAACAGTATGTTACGGCAATCTCACTTGCACTTTATGACACACAAATACAAATTTATATCTCTGAGTAACAGATGGGGCCATCATATTCCGGAAATAGCTGTTATTTATTGGAGAGAAGGGAGAAAAAAGAGGCAAAAAGGAGTAGATCACAATGGATAACAAAAAGGAAAATCAGGGTCAAAGCCATCACTAAGATCATTTAGTGAGACAGGTGACTCCAGGCACACTATATCCGTGCTCAAGATGTTGAGGAACTCCAGAGAGCTCACTTTATTGAGCCCTGCCTAAGGGCTGCTTTCAAGGATCCAATCTCCCTGGGATGCAGGCAAAATCATTTTCCCACCAACACAGAAGGTATTTCCAGGAGCTGGTTAAAACTTCAAAATTGAATCTTCTCACAAGCTTCTCACAAGCTTCTGCCTGCTCTATTATAGTGCCCAAACCATCACAAAGCACCATCAAGCCCAGGCAGCAACAAGAGAGCGAAGAACAGCCTCAGAAAAGGGACATGCAGAGAAGAGCACCCAATATAGAATCCCAGATTGGTTTGGGTTGAAGGGACCTTAAAGCCCACCCAGTCCCACCCCTGCCCTGGGCTGGAACATCTTCCAGTAGCCCAGGTTGCTCCAAGCCCCATCCAACCTGGCCTTGGACACTTCCAGGGATGGGGCAGCCACAGCTTCTCTGGGCAACCTGTGCCAGGGCCTCACTAACACAACCAGACACAAAATCTAATTAGAGAGAGAAGAGATGCCCAGCAGAGCAGAGCAGCTTCTCCCCCAGCACATCATCCTGGACAGCAGGTTGATTCCCAGACAACACAACTATATCTGCATGGCTTAAGTTCACCTTCCTGGTGAGACCCTCTGGCATCAGCAATCTGGGTTCAATTCATTTCTAGGGCCCTTTGTCTCCATCACTGGTCACTCCAGCAGCTGCAGCCAAAATGCTCCACAGGCTTCTCCCTCCAGGCCTGTTTGGGCATTTCCCCCTCTTAAGGCCAGACCAGAACCCTTCAGACCAGACTAGAACTTTAAAAGCAGACCAGCACCAGGTGAGCAGGGGTGGCTGCTCCACTCCCAGCCATAAATCTGGGAGTCACCTGCTGAGGCCCCAGGACAAGAGGGGACTCTGGGCATACCTTTGGATGCTCTGTGAGAGGAGGGAATTATCCCAGCCTCTCCTCACACTGACAGCAATGAGGTTGAAAAGCCACACTAAGAGCTTTGCCCAGCAATCCATCTGCTCTGAGGTAACACAGGGAGATCTAAAAACTGATGAAGTATCATAAGAGGAGTCTGAATTAGCAGCCTCCCAATGCCATAGAACATACACCACAGCAGGACTCGACATTACAAATCTGATACTGTTCCAGTAACTTCAAAGATCAATTCAGAGCCTGTCACCATTCAAAAGACAGAAAAGGGTCCACACATCTAATGATGTATTGATTCAGCAAAGCCCTGAGTGCAAGCCCTGCACTTGGTGGGCTTTGTGAAGCACCCAAACTATTCCCAAACAGGCTCAAGGCCTGTGGGGTAGCTCAGGACACAGGAGCCCCAGTGAACAAGGCCAAGGGCAAAGGCAATCCTGCAGATTTACAGTGGTCAGCCGTGAGCCCCTTGGGGTGATGAGAGGAGCAACGGTGTGCAGCTTTATTTTTAGAAGGCAGATTGCAATTGAAGCAAGAATTAACTGTCTTGCTTTCCTCTCTGAGCTGCTGGGACATCACTCTGGCAGGACACAGCCTGCCTGCAAGGCTCTCAGAGACAATGGCAGGGCAGCTCCTTGCCCAGAGAAGTTATAGATACCCCATCACTGGAAGCCTTCAGGGTCAGGTTGGGTGAGGCTTTGAGAAACCACTGGAAAGGGATGATCTTTAAAAGCCCCTTTCAACCCAAACTGTTCCATGACTCTGACCCTGCACTCTCTCTGTTTTGAAGCCCAACCCAAACATCAGAAAATGAGGACATATCATAACATCCTCTTTTAGCAGAGGCAGTTGAAGAAGTTCCCAAACTCTTTCATCCTCAGCAGCAAAACATCACCCCCCTCATTTGTGCTCAGGCACTGATTTGTGGGGCCAAACTGCAAACTATTCATCCCCAGGTAGTCATTCCCACCAGCCACAGCCCAAAACCCACCTCAGACAAACCTTTGGCTTGACTGACATTGCTGCTTTTATCCTGCAGAATAAAACTGAACTTCCTTGGGTATCACAGTCCATTTCCACCCTCCTCACAACCCTCCTGCTTCAAGGCAAAGCTGCTGCTTGGATGCACAAAATAGATGTCAAACTTCAGTGCCAGCACAGGACCACTCAGCTAAAGGTGGAGAAACAGGAATTTCTTAAATCCATCTTGTCCCCAGACAAACCATATCTGGAGTTACCCCCACAGTGAACTGGAAGCAGAACCACAGCAGCAAGTATGGAATCAGGCAAAGAAGAGAACCCACAAAAACACAAGCAAACAGTTTCTAAACCCTATTCAAAGGTTAGAAATAATATTTTGCACTTTTATTTTCACGAGGAATCTGTTATTTCCAGGCCGTGCCTCCATAACAAGCTGTTCGTGTTTATGGTTGCTTTTAATGCATGTTCTTGTTTTCCTTTCTGCAAACATTTCCTGTCTCTATAGATTAGTTGGAAAAGGGGGAAAAGCTGCCATTTGGCAAGAAAAGAAATGAAGAAATACCACAGTGTAGCGCAGACATGAACACAAAGCTGGATATTCCAGGTTGGGGTTGAGTTTTGGGAGGGGGTGGCAGGTTCAGCAGCAAAGTGTGTGAGCCCCACGCACGGGGCATCTCCTCCACAGAGCCCTGGGAGCCAGGGAATGGGAGAGGGCAGGGAACCAAACTGCTGGATCAGGCTATAAAACCTGGAGAGATTGATGAGGCTGACCAAGGAGCTCCCTCCTCTCTCCCTCCTTCCCACTCCTGAGGGGAAGAGAGCAAAACATGGGTGGTGTGTGTAAGCCATGGCCCCAGGCATGAGTCACTGAGGCCAAAAAGTTGGACATCAGTGGCCATAAAAAAGGTGCTGTAAAAACGAGCTGTACCCTGAGAAAGGGCACTGCTCAGAGGGGTCCTCAGAGTGCCTCTCTGTTTTCCTACAGGGGCTCTTTTATCCGTATTATCCCTCCCTGGGCCACTCCTGTGTGTGCTCATTGAGCTATTCTTTAAAGACCAACATGTCAGAGAAGGCATGACATTGCCCAAAACGGGCTTTCCCAAAAAAAGAATGTGACTACGATGTTAATGTGGCTGCAGGAAGAGAAACTGAGTTCACAGGTACATCTTCAGCAAGTGTGTACAAGCTTCACCCCCCTAATTGCATTTTACTGTGCTGCGATCTTACTTTTCAAGGTCAAGAAAGTCTATTTTACAGGGGCTTGCTCAGTGCATTTAACTTCTCCGACACCTCGGGGTCTGGCTGTGCTCAGACATTCTCCTTGCTCAGTGCCCAGGCCAATTTGTGGCTGGTTTTTGGGTGTGCTCTCAGACACACAGGGCACTCCAGAGAGTCCTTGTGCTCTTCAAACTTCTTCCCATCTGTCTGCACTTGGCAGACAGGTCGCAGGGGTGACACAGTGTGACGTGCAACATCCAAGGCCACGAACAGAGGAGCTCATTTGGTCACCAGAGAGAAATATTCTCCGTGCAGCGCCTTTATTCTTGTGTACATCTGCATTCTGCCAACAAACACACCATCCGTGCATCCAAGGTGGGTCAGTAACACATGTTTTGTTGTAATGAACACAACAGACACCTCTGGGACAAAGACCTGGAACTGCTCCAGTGGGACTCAGTCTCTGCACGGTGAAGGTAGAGCTTTGTGTAAGTTTAAGTACTTTGCTACCAAACCCAACCCAAGTGCTGAAGTAAAGCTTGAGCTGAGCTGCTTTGCCATCAGGGCCTCGAGGAAGGAGGGCTGGAGCTTGCTCTCCAGCACCAGTGCACATCTGTGACTGGTTATGCTGTTCAGCACTGGGAACAGCCCCTAAGAGAACCCAGGTCTGTGACTGTGAGACTCTGTGTTTCTACAGAGAGCTCCTGATGACAGGCACTAAGTGCTTTAAAGACATAATTAATGCTCAGAGCACTCCTGAGAGGGAGCTAAATATAGGACTTGGGTTTTAAGGTACCTGAGGTAGGACTGTCCTTGTTCTTTTTGTAGAACACTGGGTACAACAGAGCACATGGTACTACAGGGTCTTGATCCCGTTGTAGTTGGTGCTCCAGGAGCACTCACAAGAAAACACACCTCACTCAAACACAGAAATAAGTTTGTCCAAGGTGTCTCAGCCACAAAGGATCAGTGCTCACAGACAGAATCTGAGCTCTGGGAAATTAGAGAACTTCCTACCTCCTGAACAACCTGCCTTGGCAGGCTGGTTTCCTCGAGAGGCCTCTCCTTTTGAGTGGCCACACCAAGTGACAGGTGACACCTGAGCCCTGATCTCAGGGGGGCTGTTCTTTGACACCTCATTCCGAGAGCCAGCTCTGGCTGGTCTTGGGACCAGCTCAATCCAGAGGCCTCAACCACTACAACACTTGACAGAATCCCATTTTTAGCAAAAGAGGAGAGTCTGGAGCCTCTTTTTGAGAGCAATGCACTCAGTTAACGTGATGACAAGCCCCAGGGGTGGCTCAGGCCCTGAGGTGTGTGGTGTTTCCCTGGCTCAGCATCCATCAGCCTCCTGCCCTGCAGAAGAGATTCCCACAAATCCCAGGGGTGTGCCACCAGCGTCAGGGCAGTGCACACTTGCCCCTTCATTTCCTCCCTGATTTCCATCCCATAAAGCCCCAGAACAGTCTCCGTTCCACACCACATCCCTTGAACACTGCATTCCTTGCTCCCCACAACCTCCTCCTGTCTCTCCTACTACGACTCCTGCCCAGATTTCCACAATTAATTCCCCCCTAAAACCTGTGCTAATGAGTAACCCTGCAGCTCCCAGCACACAGGCAGGGACTGTTCTTTTTGTGTTGATACTTTAGTTAAAAAAAAGCCCACAAGTAAAAGCCTTGCCATCACTTGTTCTAGCCATACAGGGAGAAAAACAAGTTGTTAGGGCCATATTTTAATTAATCCCCAAACTGATCATCTTAAACAATTTGGGAAACACCTCACAACAGCTCAAACACTGTGTTATATCTGCCTCTCACTCTTGCAGCTCCCTATGGAATACAATTAGCACCCACCCGGCAAAGCCGGCCCTCTTTGCCCTTCAGCAAATTTTAGGACTCAAGGGGGGGAAAAAAGTGTCATTGTACAATACCTAGGGTCAGCAAGCTCATTTAGCAGCTCCCTGCCTTTCCAGGTCAGGTTTAGCAGCGAATCAGCTGCTCACTGGAAAATGCAGCTGTGCTGGACATGGAGCTGCCAGATCCTGAGCCCCATCCCCTCCCTGCTCAAGCAGGTCCAGAGATGCTGTGGAAAAGATGCCCTAAAAGGACGCTCTTTCAGCAGAAAAGGGTGCTGCTTCCAATCCCCAGAACAGCTGCAAACCACACAGCACAGAATGAAACCCAGACCTTCCTGGGAGCTTGGGACAGAAAGGGGAGCTGAGGACCCACACTGGGGACACCTTCCTGTGGCAGGACAGGGTCACACCCTCCCCTGACCCACACAGGGGCTGAAGGGGATTGTTTCTTTCCCTCCACTCTTTCCCAAAGACATCCTTCCAGGATCTGCCACTTTTTTCTTCCTGCTTGCCATGGCAAATCCTCCCACACCCCCTGAGTCTGCAGAGACTGGACTGTCCTTGGGGAAATTGTTCCTGAGCAAAACACAGCTCCTGCCTCAGATGTGGGTCAAGAGGAAAGCCAAAAGCATTACATCCATTTCTCCATGTTTACTTATTAAGGATATACCACCTTTTGACAACACCTGAGAGCAACTTGGATCTGTAATTCAAAGAGAATAAGAAATGTTGAGCAGTAAATGAGGGAAGGCAGGGAAAGCAGTGAGCTGCTGCCCCAACTCATCTTTTGGGCTTGAATTTGGAGTTTACAGCACACACTTTCAAAGAGGAATGTGACTGTAGGATTGCATTCGCTCTTCAGTGCTGCTTTTCCAGTGTAAAGATTTCCATCACCCCAGAAATTCACATCTCTGCTTCCACTTCAGCACCAGGCACTGCTTTGATAACCCTGCTCGTGGCCCCTCTTGCATTTCCATGGCCAAGTGGCTTTCATTACACAGCCCCTCACCCACAGATCCTGCCCTGTGCGCCAACCAGCCCTTCCTTTTCCTTCCTTCCCCTTCTCCTACACTTTCTGTACCATGATCCACCACTTGTATCTCAGACTTCTCCCCGCTTCTCCCCTGCTCAAGGTCCTCAGAAACATCCTCTAGTGGTACCAGAGGCTCAAGTGTCTTCTTTCTACCAGAGAGGGAATATTGGTGCTCTGGCTATTAAAGCATATAATGGCAGCGTTCATCTCTCTTTTCCTCAAAATTGATCCTTCTCACTTCAACATATGCCCCAGGATTTTACTAGCAGATAGCCCTTTTATTCCACACAACCATGCTGAGTGTAATGGCACTGCTCTGGATTTATTCCTCTGGATAAACCCCTACTCAGTTTTCAAATCAGTGATGGGAACAAGGTACCACCAGAAATCCAGACTCCAAACTACCACACTGAACATGTGCAGGGGCTGGTGCTGATTTGGCATCAACCCATAATTCAGGTGGGCACTGGGGCTTGAAACAAACACTGCAGGACTTTTACATCTGCAGTTTGGAGTTTAACTTTATAAGTCAGTGAGAGGCTTCCCTGGAGGAAAGGCATGAGGAACCCGTGACCCTGATGCACTGCAGGCACCTCGCTGTGCTCTGTGTGAGCTTCAAAGCAAGCCATTAGATTAATTTGCATGAGTAAAAGTAAGTTACATCCTCACAACCCTCCCTGGGATCCCCGGGGTGGAAGGGCAGCAGCCTGAGACCTGTGTGACAGCACCCGCAGGCTCTGCTACATTGCAAATTACTCTCCACACCTTCTTCTGCAAATTAAAACAAGCACCTGAACCGCTGCCCCCAGGTTGCTGATGCCTTGGGAGCAGCCTGACCCCCCAAGAGTGCTTCCTCTGATCTCACTGAGCCCTAAGACAGATCCTTTTTATCTCAGACTGACCAGTTGGCTGTGGGTCACCACCTTCTGGGGCTGAACACTCACAGAATCTCATCTGAGACACAGCAAAAGTTCTCCCTGTGACAAATCACCCCCATTGCCCCCTTGTATCTGTCTTCACTTCTTGGAAGAACAAACCTAATTTCAGTCCCAGGCAGATAAGGAGCAGTTTGAACCAGGCTTATTTCCTACCTTCGTGCAAGGGGGAAGGACAGGGGGGATTAGGACACACAAAAATACAGCAACAAAAAAGCAATAAATATATTTGGGCTGCTCAAGGTTTCAGCTCCAAACTGGGGCTGGCAAGAGTTTGAGGTACTGGAAATTACCTTGCTAAAAAAAAAACAACAAAACATCCTTTTTAAAGGTCAGATTCCAGGAGGATCCATTTAGAAGGACAGTATCACATCCTCTAGGCCAAATAATTTGTCATATTTTCAATACATGCACACTTATAAGGAATGTGCTGCTCATTTTAACTAGACCAGCCTCAAAAATCAATTGTTCCCACAGCAAGACTTTTGGAAGAGAGAAACAGCACGTGCTACACCCCAAACCCCCCAAAATCCTGCTGCCAGCACAGGGAGAGCCCCTGCCAAGCCAAGGAGAGACCCCCAGTGCCAGCCCCACTCCTCAGCCTGGGAGGTGAGTGGACAGCAGAAGGTATTTTGCATAAATTAAGGCTAAATGGACATTTTTGGCCATGCTTTGATGTCCCAGCACAGCTGTTCTTCTGCTCCAGTGTAACCCAGAGCAGAGATAAAAACCTCAGAATCTGGCAGGAGAAAAAGACAATATATGTTTACTAATTTTTCAAAAGGTCCCAGGGCAAATTCTCCAATTTTGCACAGATTAATTAGAGTAATTAGTTAAGTCATTAACTGTAAGGTCTGTGAAGCACCGTGTTATTTTATTGTTCATTTGTACTCAATGAGATCTTGATACATGACCAGGTTTCCTGAACACTGCCCAGGTACAAATAACTAATGACAACAGCAATAAATGCAATATATTTAAGGTGACTACGAGACTATGGGAGGAAGATGTTCATCAGCACAACTTTATCACCCTCAGGGATCTGAACCTGGTCTGAGGGCTCTGTGGGCCACTGCCAAAGCAAAAAATAGAGACCCACAAACTATCTTGTATTTGGGTTTGATTATTACATTGGTGGGACGTCGGGGACTGAAGAGAATTTTACCAAATCTGCTTTTATCCTTTGCAATGTCTCCACTCCCATCTCCAGCCAACACCAGCTGCTGCTGCGCTGACTTATTTTTAAACACTTGCCAGTGTGTTCTAAAATGAACATCCCTCCTCTCTCAAGGCTGGAAAGAGGAGCTGCATCTCCTTAGGGAGAGAATCCCATCTGCTGGGTAACACTGGGCTCACAGAGTGGGAGGGGGAGGAGAGGCAGGAGAGTGACGGGTCCAACTGGACGTGGCACTCGGTGCTCTGGGCTGGGTGACAAGGGGGGGATTGGGCACAGGTTGGACTTGATGGTCTTGGAGGGCTTCTCCAACCTCAATGATTCTGTGATTTACCAGCAGGAAACTTCTACCAGCACCCGAGGGGCACCACGGACCTATTTCTTGGTATCACTGTCGCTGCAACATCCTCGGCTCAGCTGACTGGACTTTGTGTTTGTAAAGACAATTTTCTCTTATTCTCTACTTTAATACCTACAAAATCCAGTATTTCCACACACCACCAACCTGTTCCCTTACAGGGGGATCCCAAGGCAATGAAATCACAGGTACTGCTCCAGCCTGGGGCTGTGTGTGGGCTGTGTCAGTCCCACCACAGGGTCTGTGCTGCACAGGAGTGTCTGTGCTCAGAGCAGCAGGATAAAGGCTTCCCACAGGAGCTCTGAATAAATTCAGGGCCATTGCAGACCTCTCTCCATAATTCCCCATATGTTACATGCCTGTAATTGTCAGCAGAAAGTAACTTTGCTCTTTATGTTAAATAACCCAAGCCCTGCTGTGCATATTTCTGGCACTTAATAAAGTTGCCTCTGTGAGTTCTGTGTTAGTCTCTCCATCGGTCAAATGAAATAATGAACAGCTGAAAATCATTACACGAGGTCTAATCCTATCTTCAGGGTAAGGCTATATCCTAGACTAAGTTATCAAGTACCGAGTCCTACTTCCTACTATTAATAACAGAAAAAAAATCTGATTCTGGTGAAAATTTTCAGGTAACCTCAATTAATAGCCAGGAAAAAGATCAGTAACTTTTCTTCTCAGGTTTGGTCCCCTGTTCAGAGCAATGCAGTCCCTGCTGCCCTGCCTAAAATAAGCAGACCATGTCTTCATTCACATGATTCCCCATTATGTGACATTTAAACAAAATCCATATGTTGGCAGCAGCTCCCACATACCTCGTGGCCCAACAAGAGCTCCATAAAGCCAAATTTACCCTCCTTCCAAGCCATCTGCTCTGCAAAGCCACACGTGGTTGCAATATCCCATGGCCAGAGGAAGAGGGGAGATCAACCCCTAAGGACACTGCTCCCAGGTTTAGGGGCAAAATCTGTCATTTGAGTGCAGCCAGCTGAGCTGGTATTGGGTTCCTGAAGAGCCCAAAGCTCTTAGGAATCACAGAGGATCAGGAACACAGATTAAAAGTCTCTGAATCGCCAGCACCAGCATCACACAGATGCCAACGCTCTGGCACCAGGGGCATCCCCTGCTGTCCCTGACCAGGCAACACTTCGCCTTAGTCCTACTGAGCTGATAAATTGGTCCTGTCAACCCCCCAAAACACCCATCTAAGGACAGGCAGGAGCAGCAGCAGGACAGTCAATGAAGATGGATGGGTTTGTTAGCACACAGCTGCTGAGCTGCAGTGGTACCCAAACACAGAGCTGGCAGAGAAGGGCCCCTTCCTTTCCATCAGGGCTGTGCGGAGCTCACCCACATCCCTCTGGTCCCATCCAACAGGATGCATCCGTTTCCTAGACCCTCCCAAAGTGCTGAGCAGCCTCCAACATCTGACACCACAGTGGGATGAGGTTGTTTTTGATCCCCAATTGTTTGAGCAAGAGGCAGAGCAGGAATCCCCCCTGCACCACCACCAAGGTTAGAGGTAAGTACTGCATGACCTTTCTCAGTCCTTCGTGCATGTCATAAATCTCACAGAAACAAACTGGCTAAAGCACTTTAAATTGGAGACTCACTATGATGCTTAGGCCTGAAAAAATAGTGAATCTGAAGAATTTCTGCCTCAGAAGCCAAAGGTTTTGGAAGCTGTGAATGTCAGAGCACAGCCCTGATGGACACACTCGGGTTATCCGGCTGCTGCTTCCTGCTCTGTTGGCCCAGATCAGAACAGGCACCCAACTTATTCCCACCTAACATGACACCATCACAGCCCAAAAAACCCAATCTAAGGTCAGCATTTTCAGTTCCCTCACTGCTGAGAAGAGCTAACGGGAACTGGGAGTGCACAGAGGAACACGACAGGCTGAAAGGCAACAGTCGAGTTGGACTCCGTGATCCTTGTGAGTCCCTTCCAACTCAGGATATTCCAGGATTCCATGAGCACTGCAGGCAGCCAGATGGAGGAGCAACAGAGAGAAGGAGCCAAGTGGAGGAACCACAGATTTCTTCCATCTTTCTGAGCCATCTGACTTGGGCTTGGCTGTGAAACACTTACAAGCATTAATACACTGCAAAGGCTGTTCCTTAATCCTGAGGTCTGGTGGTACAGGAGCAGTGACACCTCTGCTTTGCTGCCATCCCTTCCAACTCCAGGCTGATGAACGAACTGGGACTTTGGTATTTGGTCCAGAACAAACCCTGTGAGGGTGGGGAGGCCCTGGCACAGGCTGCCCAGAGAAGCTGTGGCTGCCCCATCCCTGGAAGTGTCCAAGGCCAGGTTGGACAGGGCTTGGAGCAACCTGGGATAGTGGAAGGTGTCACTGCCCAGGGCAGGGGGTGGAATGAGATAAGGTTTAAAGTCCCTTCCAACCCAAACCATTCTGGAATCAGATAGAGACAAGAATAGTGCTATTAATTCCTCTTTGCATTAAGTTTGGATTGTGCATCTTCTGCTGGCAAAGGAGCAGGCAGGCACACAGGGCTTGAGCTCAACAGCCAGGGGGAGGCTGAGGAGAGCTCTCCAAGCAGAGGAAAAACATGTGCCTTCCAGAGCTCACTGGCAATTTTCCCTTTTTAATGCTGTCCAGCAATAAATTTAGTGGAGGATCTCTGGGTTTTGTCTTTTGAGGCACGAACACTTCAGGTCTTCCAATGCAAGGATAAATACAATGTAGGTAATGGCAAAGGAGGAACATCCTTTGCTATAAAATAAAATACAGAAAAGTAAATGATACTTTAAGGGAATCAGAAGGAAAAGTAGTGATTTCAAAGGGCGAATTTTTGCCTGGAAAAACTATTTTTCAAACATCTGAATACATCAGTGAAACCCCTTTAAAAATCAAGCCATACAACAGATGCAGACAAGTGCAGTGCTGGCACAAACACTAAATAAAATACAATCATATCACAGCACCACCTTTCAAAGGCAGCAAGAGGTGATTAAGATAAGAAAGGTGAAGAATGCAGAGATTAAAGGAAGGGCTGGAGGAGCCAGCAGGCATGTCTGCTGGAGCAGATCCAAGCAGATCACACTTCCCAGTTATCTCCCATGTCATCTCCCCATCAGGTTGCTGGAGCACATCACAACCTGTCACACACCCCGGGCTCCCTCCCTGCACAAGCTCCACGTCTCTACATCAGCAAATTTGTCATCTTGGGAGCTCTTAACTCATCTCTGCTCCATCTCTGGCTGTGCCTGATGCTCACACAGCAAACTGCACAAGCTCAAGCCCTTGAAGCAACAGATTTTCCTTCCCACTGAGGCAGCACAAATGTGTTTGTTCCCTTGTACCTGCAACCAGCAAAAAGCCTGGCTGCACTAATAGTGCTGCATGTAAAACACACAGAGAGAGACCCAGCTGGGGGCCACAGGGGCTCCCTCCTCTCACTAACCATTTCTTTTACAGATTGGATGTTTCCAGCTGTGATACAGAAAGATATTAAAAAGATTTCCCATCCCCTGGCCAACTGAGAGCTCTGGTTTAGCACACAGAATGTGCACATGCAGTGAGATTTTTCAGTCACGCACCAAGAGCCAGGTGTTTAAGGGTATTTAGACTCCAATTTCCACCAATTTCATTACAAGTTAAATCATATTTAATTGAAGTTAAAGCTTGTCAGAGCTCAAGGAGTGTTTGGAATGCTCTCAGGCACAGGGTGGGATTGTTGGGGTGTCTGTGCAGGGCCAGGATTTGGACTGGATGATCCTTGGGGGTCCCTCCCAGCTCAGGATATTTCTGTGATTCTATATTTGGGAATAGAAATGTCTGTGAGGGTCTGAGCCAAATGACCTGTCAGAGGTCACAGGAGACATGGAAAGAGACTGAACCTCAATTTGTCCCTCAGCAAACTTAACTAGTGACAGTCTTTCCTCCTGGGACATCCTTGGGGACACAGCAGATGTTTCAGACACCAGCTGTGTCCCATTCCCAGTGGGGTCCTGGCTTGTGCCAGACCCTCCCATCTGTGGATGCATTTCCCACCCCAGGGATGAAGGAGGGCAGGGTCTCCCCCCAGCACATCCTCCTCTTCCCCAGCTGCAAAACTGGGTTCATTGCAACTTCCCAGGGCTTTTGGGCCCTTGCTCCCCCAGCACCTGGGGCAGGATGGAATAACAGCATGGTTTGGGTGAGAAGGGACCTTAAAGATCATCCCCCTCCCATGGGCAGGGACACTTTGCACTATCCCAGGTTGCTCCAAGCCCCATCCAATGGGTATGTGATGTGACCATGCCCCCAGTACCTTGTCCCAGGCTCTGGTACTGCAGGGACCTCAGGGCAGCTCTCACAGATCAAGCTCTGGGGTCCCAAGTGCTGGTGCAACCCCTCCTTTTCTCCCCATGGCATCCCACAAACATGTTGGCGAGCAAAAACCATAACCCAGCACCCCACAGCCCACAGGGCACATCTGAAAAAGGGCTTCAGCTGAGAAAAACCACACACCTCCAGTGCCCAGAGCTCATGACTCCATGTGCTGGGGGGAAAATTAATAGTGCTGGCAGTGGCTGCTGAACTCACCATACAGCTTTGGGACACCCTTGGCTTTCCAAGAAATGTTTGGGAGAACAACTGCAAACACTCCAAACCGTAGGTAAGTAGAGATGCAGGGGCAGTTAGTGCTTTTAGCATTTCCCTGTGGACATGGACAGGCCATTAACTTGTGGCTACTAATGAACTTCATGCTAAAATTGTGCTGAAGTGGAACCTGGGTCTTAAACCAAATCTCCAGGCCAGTGAAACAAAGAGTGGGGCAGATTTGTACAGGCAAGAAGGGGAGCTGGCAGCTGGTCACTAATGGGGTTCCCCAGGGCTCAGTCCTGTCCAACATCTTTATTAATGGTCTGGATGAGGGGATCGAGGGCACCCTCAGTAAGGTCACAGGGGACACCAAGTGAGGTGGGAGGGTAGGAAGGCCCTGCAGAGGACCTGGACAGGCTGGATCCATGGGCTGAGGCCAGCGGTGGGAGGTTCAATAAAGCAAAGTGCCAGGTCCTGCCCTTGGGGCACAACATCCCCATGGAACGCTCCAGGCTGGGGCAGAGGGGCTGGAAAGTGCCCAGGGGCAAAGGGATGCTGGTCAACCACAGCTGAACACGAGCCCAGGCGTGCCCAGGTGGGCAGGAGGCCGAGGGCACCTGGGCTGTGCCAGCCATGGTGTGGCAGCAGGACCAGGGCAGGGACTGTCCCTGTGCTGGCACTGCACAAATCCTGGGGGCAGTTTTGGGCCCCTCAGACAAGGAAGGCATCGAGGGGCTGGAGCGTGTGCAGGGAAGGGAACGGAGCTGGGAAGGGGCTGGAGCAGCAGGAGCTGCTGAGGGAGCTGGGGGGGCTCAGCCTGGAGAAAAGGAGGCTCAGGGGGGACCTTCTGGCTCTGCAACTCCCTGACAGGAGGGGGGAGCCGGGGGGGGTCGGGCTCTGCTCCCAGGGAACAAGGGACAGGAGGAGAGGGAACGGCCTCAGGCTGTGCCAGGGGAGGGTCAGGTTGGACATCAGGAGGAATTTCTCCATGGAAAGGGTGGTCAGGCACTGGAAGGGGCTGCCCAGGGAGGTTTGGAGTCCCCACTCTTGGAGGTGTCCAAGGAAGGACTGGAGGTGGCACTCAGTGCTCTGGGCTGGGGGACAAGGCGGGGATCCTTTCCTTTCAGTAAGAGCTGCCAGTTTTTCCCTGGGAGAACACAATCCATCCCAGCTTTGCTTAATGCTCACCCCAAATGTCCCTGGACACACAACAATGGCTGGCACTGAAGGAAATTACCTGTGCTCAGCATCCCCACAAATCAAGCCCAGTATCCAAGTGCTGGCAGGGAAATACCTGCAGCTCTGTGATCTATGGAGTGAGAGTATCTTCCAGCCTGGAAATACATCATCCCCATAATTCATGGACCAAAGAGATGGATGCTGCAGGGGTTTAAAAGCACCCCTGATAATCGGGCCTGTAATGGGTTTTTGAAGTGACTGCAAGTCTGAGGGAAGGCACAGCCCTGGTGCTCTTGGAAACGGGAATCCTGAGGAGGACGGTCCCAGGAGCCGCTTTTGGGATGGATGCCAGCACTTTGGAGGAGAGAGATGGATAATTTAGGAATGGGGCAGCACAGCAGTGGCACAGGTGGGCTGGGACGTGCTGCCCCCAACTCACACACGAAATGCTCACTGGTGTGGATGTGTTTGCTGCATTGCACTGATTCCTCCTCTGGGAGAAGGGAAATGGAGGAAGGAGAAAGGGAGGAAGGGAAAAGGGAAGAGAACAGGAAAAGGGGAAAAAGGGAAAAGGAGAGAGAAAGGGAAAAGGGGGAAGAGGGGGAAAAGGAAAAAGGGGGAAAAAGGAAAATGTGGGGAAAGAGAAAAAGGGGGGTAAAGACAAAAAGGAGGAACAGAAAAGGTGAGAGAAAAGGGAAAAAGGGGAAGGGAAAAGAGGGGGAAGGGAAAAGGGGGGGGAAGGGAAAAGGGGGGGGAGGAAAAAGGGGGGCAAGCAAGA